>PVLC010027320.1:0-21961 GCA_004027655.1 Graphiurus murinus
CCACCAGGGAAGGTCAAGTTGGTGCCTTTGCCTTTTCTGAGCAGAGAAAGACCTCAGGCTCGACCTGTTCCTCGAAAGCCACAGTCTGCAGCTTCACATAGGCCCACAGCACCTCACCCTGCACAGCCTGCTTCCACTCCCTCAGCTCTGCTCACTGCAGCCAAACCAGACCAAGCAGCTCCTACCTATATATCTCACACGGGCCCTGCCAGACCAGCTCCCACTGCATTCACCAATGCATCCAGCCTGAGTTCCACCACCTCTACTCAGACCAAAGGCTCTCAGTCTGATACTTCCAGACCTGCACCGTACACATCATCATCCTGCACCGCTTTGCAGAGGGTCCCTGTTACCACCACGCTTGTGACCAAGACCCAAGCACCACCCAGGGCTCAGAACCAATTTCTCCTGGAAGACTTTGCATTACAGCGTATTCCATGGAGGAAACCCAATGTCCCTGAGCCAGTCATGTCCAGACCCATCACTACAGAGCAGAGGCCAGAGCGGGAAGCTATGAAGAGGCAGGCTCAACGAGAGCGGGAGGAGGCTGCCAAGTACACTGCTTGGGGGAGAGTGCAGTTCTTTGTTGAGAGGGAAAAAGAGATGGAAATTTCTGATTATTATGGCTATGTGGGGTAAGAGCAGCCAGGATTGCTATACCTTATGGGTACCTAATAATTTACACCTAACATAGATATGCATATGTTTACAGATAGTATAGAGATAGATAAAGATATAGATATACATGTGGTAGTTGATCTATATAGATGGAAACATTTTACTTTAACACATTTTTAAAACTTAGTTTTAAAAGATATAATTTTATAATACACAGCTAATAAATACTTCATTGACATTTTAAATTACTGTTAATTCAGAGTTTGTGTTTTTTGTTTGTTTTGTTTGTTTTGTTTTGTTTTGTTTTTTGACAGGTGGAGATCATACAGTGTATCATAGAATTTGGATGAGAGTACAAGAAAGAAAGGATAAGAACTAAGTAAATAGAAAGAAATATGGACCAGGACTTGGGAAGGCACTTGGGAGATAAGACAGGAGTATCACATTGTATGAGGTCAAATTCAGCAATGTAGTGAGACCCTCAGCAACTTAGTGAGACCCTGTTTCCAAAAAAGCGGCTGGATATGTAGCTCATGACAGAACACCCCTGGATTGCATACACAAATTAAGGGAAAATGAAAACATAGAGATATGAGGGGGAGACAGTGAAGGGAGATGAGGAAAGAGACACAGTGTGAGAGAGAAGTATGTGTCTTTCAATAAGAATCAGAAATTCGTTCATTGGCAACAGTAGTAGAAAAACATCTAAAGTTATGTTTCAGGAAAAAAGTTAGCCAGATATGGTGGTGCATTCTTTTAATCCCAGTGACTGAAAAGATGAAAGAGTAGGATCAAAGGTTGAGGCCACCCTCACCAATTCAGCAAGACCCTCACAACTCTTGCAAACCCTGTTTCACAATAAGTAATAAAATATAGCTGTTAGTATAACTTTCACATATAATTTCCCTGGGTTCAGCACCCACTATTGAATAAGAAAAGGAAACAATGAAGGAAGGGAGGAAAGAAGTGCCTCAGCTCCTTAATAGCTGGATCATGAGCAGGGCTCACTTGGTCTGGTGGAATCCTGCAAGGCAGGCCATTCCAAAGGAGTGCGTGGCAATCCCGCTTTGCATTATGTTATATTCTGGGAATTTGGGGTGCTTTAGGTTTTGTTTTTACATTCATTATAAAGGAAAATTTCTTAAAAACTGATGGTGTCCGGATCGACACTGGTGTCTTAGTATTAGCTAAAAAAATAGTGCCTTCAGACAAAAAATATAAGGAATTCTCTAATTACTTACAAACATTAGTCAGAAAACAGGCATTGGAAGCTACTCAGGAATTAGTTACTAAACAACCATATGTTCTCCCTCAGCACACAGATATACAATCAAAATAGATAAGACAAAGAGATTTAGGTCTATCAAAGCACAGGTAGTCTTTGCCTACTCCAATATTGTCTCCCTGGAATTTCATAGAAAAATAAAGAAATAAATAAAACAACTCTCTAGCTGCCTGGAACAAGATAAGACCTTCTGGACCTCCTTGATGCCTTCTCTCTAGGAGTTCAATAAAAAAAACACTGCTTAAAAGAGCTAAACAAATATTATACATAAACACGCTAATATGAATGGGTAAGGATTTAGAATAAAGGATATAGGCTGTTCCTCGTTAACCTTTAACACTGCTTTATACTAGAATCAAAAGAGAATCTTTATATACGTGTTGTATTTTGTAACCTTTACTGTTTTCTTAACACTTTAAATGTCATGGGAAATGGTATTTCTAGTTAAAGATGTATCTATTTTACCTTTAAAAAAACATGTTTACTGTCATCAAAATGTCTGGTGACTGGTCTGTAAAAAATCCTGTTCCACATGCTTCACTGCTAAAAAGATACTATAAAAACAGCTACTAACAAACAATAAAGCAGATATGCTTCTTCACTGCATTTGGTGTGTGTACTCTCATTCCTGGAACCTTGTCTCCTCCCCCACCTGTTGACAGACCCCGACTCCTTCCAGGGCAGGATCTGGAAAGGAAGGACGGAAGGACGGAAGGACGGAAGGAAGGAAGGAAGGAAGGAAGGAAGGAAGGAAGAGAGGGCTTCAAAATGGCAGCATTTGCATTTAGGTTGACAAGAAGAAATGGAAAACAAAACCATCTATCTTGAAGAATGTCCTTAGGACTACTGCCCTACCAGTCAGGCATTTTAGAAAATAAGTTTCAGACACATCTTCTACATAATGGGTTATCTAAGATCATAGATGAGAAGGGAAAATGGAAAACAAGGGGTAATCTAAATGGAATTGCAGTGGTTTTCAAACACTAAATAAAAGAGTCTCTTTCATTAAAAAAAATAAAAAATGGAATGGTAAGAGGTCAGTATTCCTGGGAACAGCTGATAGCCTGGGATATAGCCTTACTACTGCCACAGTGAGAACTGTACACAGAGCATGGCAGAAGAGTCATGAAGAGGCTGTGAGGCCCATGACCCTGAAGTCCTCAGCTTTCACAAGTGTTCAAAAGTGCCCAACCCAGCCCAGCTTCCAGGTCACAGTATCCAGATATTACTAGTGGACAAAATCAAACCCAGAAAGGAGATTAAAAATTAAATAGAGAGGCCTGCTCTGTCTACCTGCTCCAAAGCAGGAGCCTGTCACCTCTCCAAACATTACCAGGAATGGAAGAACAGGAGGAAAATTGGCTTCCTGGCTCCATTCCCAGTATGTGCAAGCAGCAGGTGTCCATGCACAGAAGATTGCTGTCCCCCAGTAGCAGGACAGAAACACCCACATGCACAACAGTCCTAGTGAGGTGTGAGGGACAGTGGTGATGCTAGAGGCCAGTGGGGTAATGATTGGAAGAGAATTGTTGGGGGAAGGAGAGGATGCTAACAGAGCACCATCACCATACATTTTTTATTGGTGCATTGTAATAATACCTCGACATGAAGTACAGGATGGAAGGGGTAACTGAGAAAACTACATTTTAGAAATTATTTCTTGAAATAGAATTCACATTACATAAAATCCATAGCTCTATATTCCCCAACCTTCTACAATTTCTTCTCTAATAAGCATCATCCCAAACACAATCTCTGAAACAAAACAGAATTTCATAATAAGACCTAGAAGTGTAATGAGAACAGCTGAGTTGAATATGTCTGGAAATGCAATATCTATCCATAAGGTGCTATTTAGAAGCTTGTCTTTCTCTGGGCTCCTGTCATTTTTATCATGCACTATCTACTCACTATCACTAGTGTAATCCCCAGACACACTCATCTAGGCATTTCTGAAAGCTTATCACCAAGGAAAATGATGGCAACCAGATTTTCTCCCCAAACTGACTCAGTCTTGGAGAAATCAATAACAATTCAGACATGACTTACTGTATCACAGTAAGAAAAAGGTTTGTAAAAAGAAAGAGCACTCATCAAGACATGGAAGGCCAAGGCCAAGGAGATCAGTGCTGGCTGACTGCAGACACTGGCCTTACCCTTGGGCACTTGCTGCAAATCATCAGAGGGCCTTTCTCGCATGCCTTCATTCATTTTGTCCTCAAGCCCATCAGGTCATGTACACAATGCTTCCAAATAAACATTCATAAAGAGAAAAATATGAATATACCTTCCAATGTTAGAGTCCCTAAAAATATCATACACACACACACACACACACACACACACACACACTGAATAGAAAACCCAGGGCCTTTAAATACAATGGGAAACTCAGAAGTATATTATGAATGACAGAAACAGAGCATATGACGTAAAACAAAAGAAAAATAGGGAAATATAATACACAAAACATATTTTTGCCCATTAATAATAAACATTTTCCCTTACCAGGTTCTCACCCATTCAGGTGCCTTATACTCTTCTAGCATTCTCTCCACCCAGTCGTGTCTTCTGCTTGGCAATCTCACCTCTCTATTGGCTCTCTCATACTTTTTAAACTATCTGTGTTGTGATATCATTCTTCACCAAACATACCAATGCCTGGTAGAATCTTGGTGTTCCCATGGAGGTGTCTATAAACAAATTTGGATCATCAAAAGAAAATGGTGACCAGGGTGTGACCACTGACCTTTGTGTATGTGCTCTTTGGCTTCACCCACCCAGACATCCTCTGGTGTTCTCACCCCTTAGACATGCAAACGATGTTATCTTTCTCTGACCAAGTCAGGTGAGAAAAGAAAAGTTTTAAAGTTCTCCATTAGACTTCTCCTTCACCATTTCCCCCATACTATATTTAATACTATAGTCAAAACAGCTTAGAATAATGAGAGAAAGTATTACACTAGAAATCTAGAGACTTAAGTGCATTTTTGACATTTGCTAGGCATGTGACTTTGAACTGATGGCCTATATTTTACTTACAGCCATTCTAATCTGATTGAATTTCATTTTATATGCCTTTATGGTGCAGTATAGTCTCACATCATGGTGTAAATCATGTTGACAGTGACATACATGCACACAGCCCTTGGTACCTCCAACCCCCCCATTCCCGCTGACTCCCCATCCCCTCCTTCCTCATGCAAAGTATTGAGATTGATATTAGTATTTTCACATATGTACACATAGTCGATGGTAGTAATTCCTTCAATGAACCTCATTCTTCCCCCAGTCCTTCTCTTAGACCACCTCCCCAGCTCCACTGAAGTTTATCTTCCATTATCTAGAGTCCCTCTTGTATCTCTATTACTTCCTAGCTTCCACATATTAGAGAATACATATGACCCTTCACTTTTTCTGACTGGCTAATCTCAGTTAACAAAATATTCTCCAGATACTTCTATTTTTTTCAAATGACATAATTTTGTTCTTCTTTATTTCTGAGTAGAATTCCACTGTGTAGACATCCCATAATTTTAAATCCATCCATCTGTAGGTGGACACCTAGATTTAGGTTCCATAATATGGCTATTGTGAATTTTGCTCCTATGAACGTGGCTATGCATATACTACTGTAGTTCTTCATGACAACTCCTTTAGAAAGATACCCAAGAGTGGCATACCCCGATCATATGCTGCACACATTTCCAATATTCTGAGAAATCTCCACACTAATCTCCACAGTGGCTAAAACAATCTACAATCCTGATAACAGTGTACAAGTGTTCCAGTTTCCCCACATCTTCACCAAGATTTATTAGTTTTTGACTTCTCAATGACTGCCATTCTGATTGGGTTAGATGGTATGTGAGTATAGTTTTGATTCAATCTCCCTAATTGCTAATGATGGTGTACATTTTTTCACGTATTTATTGGCCATTTGTATTTCTTGTTTTGTGATGTGTATATTCAATTCAATGGCTCATTTATTGATTGGGATATTTGCTTTTTTATTGTAAAATCTTTTAACATTTTTGTATAATCTTGATATTATTCTTCTGTCAGAGGGAAAACTGGCAAAAATCTTCTCCCATTCTGTAGGCTTTCTCTTTAGACTCTTGATGGTTACTTTGATAAATAGAAACTTTTAAATTGAATGGCATCCCTTTTATTGACTCCTGTTTAAATTTCCTGGAAATCCAGAAAACAATTCAATTCACAATATCCTCAAAACCAATAAAACATCTAGGAATAAACCTAACCAAGGAGATAAAAGGCCTCTACAATGAAAATTATAAAACTGAAGAAATGGAAGATCTTAGAAGATGGAAGGATCTGCCTTATTCTTGGATAAGCAGAATAAATATTATCAAAATGGCTATTCTACCAAAAGGGATCTACAGAGTCAATGAAATCCATATCAAAATACCAATGTCATTCTTCACAGAACTAGAAAAAGCAGTCATAAATTTCATAAGGAGAAAAAAAAAGACCCAGAATAACCAAAGAAATTCTCAGCAAAAAAAAACCATCCAAGAGGCATCATAATTCCTGTCTTCAAATTATACTACAGAGCTATAGTAATAAAAACAGCATGGTATTGGCACACAAACAGACACATACCAATGGAACAGAGTAGAAGATACAGAAATTAATCAACACACTTATAGTCAATTGATTTTTCACAAAGATGACAGACACATATGTTGGAGAAAAGATAGCCTTTTCAACAAATGGTGTTGGGAAACTGGTTATCCAGTTGTAGAAAAATGGAACTAAATTCTTATTTCTCACTCTGACTCATTTTTACTCTCTCAGAGAATATTGGTATTAGAGGCTTCTCTTGATGAACTAATATTATCATGATACTGTTTCTCAAATATTATGAGATCTTACATCATTTTTGTCATTATTTTTTTGCTGCCTACAGTCCATCCACTTCCAAAATTCATCTTGCAACTACCACTGCTCTGCATCTACTTTTTTCTGGGGTGAGCAATGCAGCTTCTCTAAGAGGAAGTGTATACAGATTTTCCAGAAAGTCCACCCCATCTATAAGTTTGTCATGGCTCCTGCAGTAAGCCTCTGGCACCTCCTTCCAGCCTACCTGTACCTGTACCTGTACCTGTACCAGGAGTGCCTACCTGTACCAGTATTCAAGTATAGATAGTTGCCCACCTGGTGGAGTTTGCCTCTTCTCTGATTCTGGATTTGCTTCTTTCTTCTTCTTTAGTACTTATTCCTTAAGTATTTTCTCAATTCTAGCTTGGTAGCCATGAATTGTAAGATTCTGCTTACCTTGGAACATTTTTATTTCTCCATCAATTTTGAATGATATCTTTGCTGGATATATCAGTCCTGGTTGGAAATTTTTTTCTTCCAGGATCTGGAGTACTTCACACCAGTCCCTCCTGGCAATCATGACTTGGGTTGTGAAGTCTGGAGTGATTTTAATTCTTTTGCCCCTGAATTTCACCCATTCTTTTGTTCTTGCTGCTTTTAAGATTCTTTCCTTGGCCTCTATGTTACTCATTTTGATTATTACATGTCTTGGGGAGGTCATTCTTTGATCTTGTCTTAACAGTGTTCTGTATGTCTCCTCCACATGGATGTCCAAGTCTTTTTCTATGTTTGGTAAATTCTGTGAAATTTCTATGGAGTTTTCTGATACCCTTGGTCTGTGCTTCTAGACCTTCTTTAATGCCTTTTACCCATATGTTTGGACATTTCATATTATCCCATATTTGTTGGATGTATAGATTGTGTTGTGTAAAGTCTTCTGTATACTGTTGCCTGTGCGTTTGGTTTTGAATGAACTGTCTTCCAAGAGTGATATTCTGTTTTCCATGTGACCTAGCCTTCCAGAGTTGGTTTTTATTGCTGTGTTCAATTCATTTATTGACTCCATTTCATTCAGAGCTACTTTCTCGTTCTTTCTTAAAGTCTCAATTTCCTTCTTCATTTCCTGTACATTTTCTTTGAAGACTTTCATCATATTGAAGATCAAAATTCAGAATGCTCCTTCTTGCATTTTCTTCTTTTCAAACAGGTTTATTCATATCAGTAAAAAATGAAAAAAAAAATAAATTATAGTATATCCAAATAAGGGAGTACTTTTTAGCAAAGAAAAAGAATAAATTACTGATACACAGACAACATCAACATACTTCACAGAAATAAAGCCAAAGAAGCTAGACATGAAAAACTATATGATTCAATGTATAAAAACCAGAAAAACTAATTTAGGGTGCTAGAAGTCAAATACTGGTTTACTTCAGAAGAGGAGGGCATTTACTGGGAAGAGACAAAAGAGTGCTTGAAATGTTCCATATCTTGATTTCAGTGATAGGTATATAGTTATACACATATGTGAAAATTCATCAAATTGTACTTAAGACTTGGTAGATGTCACTATACACAAGCAGTGCCCCATTTTCAAGGTTCTCTTCTGCTCAGTTTTATTTCTATGAGATTCATCCATGTTATTTTGTGTAGCGTAGTTCATTCTTTTTCATTACTGGATAGTATTGTAGTGTATGGCTTCACCACAATAATACTTTTTATTATTCATAGGCATCATAGTGATTTGGAGATTTCTGGGAGGACGTCCTGAGCTTAGTCTTAGAGGACAAGTAGCAGTTACATAGACAGGTGAGGACAGGACACAGCATTCCCCACTCAGGTGGCAGCACAGAGGCACAAAGCAACATGTTGTGGGCAGAACCATAGGCAATTCAATATTGCCAGGGCCTGGAAGGGATGGTGAAGCCATTGATTACATTGTGGTGGGCATATCGAACTCTCTGAATGGGACAAGGCTGGAGTGTTGGACCAGCTCTCCTACCTACTGTTGAGTGCCAATCGTGGCTCTCCTTCTTGCATTTCTTCCAGATCAGTATTGGTGATCTCCATTGTTGTCGAGTTGTGGGAGTTTATTATTTCCTCACTATTCCTTGTTCTCATATTTTCAGAGTTCTTGGATTAGTATTTCTGCTGTGTTGGCATCTTCTTGTTCTATGTGTGTGAGTCCTGTTCTTATTTGTTATGCCTTTATAATAAGGTCTATGCTGCGGGTATATCTTCACCTTTACTAATCTGACTCAGATAATCAAAGTTTTGAGTTTGTCTCCCAGAGCTTCTTTAACTATATCTAGTTCTTAGGGCAAGCAAACAGGAGTCTCTGATTGGCTCAGGCCACTGTGTTCTCCTAACCCAAACTCCACAGGGTCCAAGACTATAATGTTCTATTCAGAGCCTGTAATCTGCTGATTGGGACTTAATGGACCCCAGAAACCACTGCTATTCTGCTGATTGTGAGCCTGTAATACTGCAGAGTGATGACTGGCCTCTTGTGACCTGTGGGCTTAGGCTCAGCAAAGCCAGTGATTGCTACATTCCAAGTTTATGGCCAGCCTTACTGAGCTTTGATGGTCCCTAGGGCATCACACCAGATGTGCTTCTTAAGGTTGCATGAGGTACTTTCAGTCCCTAGCATACATGCATGCCAGATACAAACTCTGCCGATGGAGAGTATTGAATTTCCAGCTTGTGGCTGGGATCAAGTGATATCCTGTAGGGCCCCTGGCCTCTTAGCACAGTCTGGTCCAGATGATGCTTCTGCTGCTCTCTGCCCTAGGGCCAAAGTCAGGCAGGGAGAGATTCCACAGTTCCAAACCAGGGGCTTCAGTGGCTCTATTCCTTAGCCCCAGGGACACCACCCCTTTCCTTGCTGGCCTCCTGTACTTGTGTTGGTACTTGTAGCACCCAAAGATAGTCGGGCAAGTTCACTGCTTTCAGAGCCTGCAACTCGGTAGGCTGAGCTATTTTCCCCAGACATCAGGGAACGATGTCCCACGGTAATCCCTAGGGACCCAACAAGGGCTCCTCAAACTGCTGACTGCAGTTCCCTCCTGCCTGCTTCTAGGTGTTATCTACTAAATCACATTTCTGGTTTGTGCAATAGTAGTTGCCACCTCCACCTCTGCAGGAGTGACTTGCAGAGTCTCAGGCCCCCACGAGTCTATTTCCTTGCTATGCAAGTGCCTGTGTTTGGGCACAGCTGTTTCACACTGGAATAGCTAGTTAACTCACAGTCCTGATAGGTGCTGTTTGCTGCTCCAGATCACTGCTGGAAGAGATAGTTTCAGATAGGTGTGGTGTCTGTATCCAGCTGGGTCCCTGTTGAGTGTGGAGTGAAATTCCGACCCCTTTCACTGATGGTCTGTAAACCTCAGCCTCACAACAATCCAGTTTCTTCCTGGAGATCTCTGGAAGCCCTGGTGCCACCAGCTACCAGCTTCAGTGCTGCCTGGTTAAAATGACCCTGGAGCTGCTGGGCTCTGTTTCCAGATGGGAGGCATGAAGAGCTTATAAATTCCTTCTGCTCTTTTTTCTAGTTCTGGTTCTGCCACTTTTCAACTTTCTTTTTTTTTTTTTTGAGTTATTTGGTGATTTTCTGCAGAAGTCTGCTTCTTTGCTGGGGGCCTTTAGAGGCCATAGTGTATGCAGTACTGGAACAGTTAGGCCAATTAAATATATTTCAATATCAATATTACCTTTCTGGTAAAGAATGACTTTTTCTGAATAATAAAGATGCTTATGAGGTAGGTTTGGGAATAAATGTGAAATATTTCTTGATCCTCTTAAAGTGTACTTTATGGGTTTTATATGACTAAATTAATTGAAATATTTATCCATAAGATTAATAACTACAAGTAGCTAATACTGACACAAATAAGAATGAACATTATGTTAGAATTCACTTATATTTATTGTTCATTCTCCATTTTGTAGCTGTTTTGTTTTTTGTTTGCACCTTTGATTTGTTGTTCTTGTTTTATTTTAGTTAGTTTGTTTGTTTCTTGGTTTTGGAATGAGGAATTGAACCCTGACAAGTTCTACCTCTGAGCTACATCTCAAGTTCTTATTGTATTTTTTTTTGTGGTACTAGAGGTGGAATCCAGGGGCATTTTACCTCCCAGCTATACCCTAGACCTATTTTTTATTCTTTGTTTTGAAACAGGGTCTCACTAAGTTGTGGAGGGCCTCAAAAAGTAGCTAAGCCTGGCCACCAACCCAGATCCTCTGGTCTCAGCCTCCCAAGTACTGGGATTACAAATGTGCACCACTACATCCAGATCAAAAATTATTTTAAGTGCACAATTGAGTGGCATGGAAGACATTCAAAAGAATGTGCAAACATTACCACTGTCTAATCCCTGATACTTTCACTTTCTCTGAATCCCTTTATCATTCACTGGTCATGACCATTTCTCTCCTCCATTTTGACCCAGGCAACAGCTACATAACTCTGGATTTGCCTTTTATAGATATTTTATAGAAATTAAATGAAAAAAAATGTGAACTTGTGTATCTGACTTCCTATACTCGTCAGACTGTTTGCAAGGGTCATCCATATCATGGAGTCAGAGCCCTTCACTGCTTTTATGATTGCATAATATTACATTGTAAGGATATAGACCACTGGTTTATCCACACATTGGTTGGTGGACATTTGAATTCCTCTCACGAATAATTTGCTAATGATGTTTATTTGTAATATCACTTCTATGGCATACTATACTCCAAGGTCTATTTGCATTATTCTGTTCACATTTTTTCTGGCTTAAACTTTAATCTCTGGGTCTCCTCTTTATATCCTCCCTCATACCCTAGGGACAAGATCAAACATCTTTCTGCAATTCAGAAGAGAAAACTGACAACAAGGATGGCAGAACACAGAGATGGAAAGAGCCTGGATCATGAATATATCAATGACTCAGCCCTCACCATGTGCCCTCTATTTAGCCTGGGACATCAGACAATACTTTCGCAGGAAGTTAAACTTTCCATTACTTAAGGGAGAAGTAACAAAAATTTTAAATAAATTACCTTTGCATTCCCCCCTGAATATTTCCTGTCCTTTAAATATTCCACATTTGTCATTTCTCTAGTATTCTTTTGCCTTCTTTTGGATTTTTAATTTTTCATTATGCTTTTGTTTCTGCTAAGGTAATGCTCATTGTGTTTGTTCACTTACATGTCCCTTTTTACTTTCATCTTCGTTTATGAAGTTTTCTTCTCTAATTCTACTGTGAAATCCACCATTTCATCCAATTCAAAACTACTGGCTTGTTCTTTTATCTTTTTATTGTGGCACAATATACAAAACATAAAACTCACCATTGCAAACATTACTAAGAGGATGGTTCCTTGGAATTTAATGGATTCACAATCATTATCTACTTTCCATGTCCCCAAATTTTCAGCATCTCAAATAGGAATTCTGAATCCATTAAATAACTTTTATCTGGACTATGTGGTAACCACCTATATACCAGTAGTCAGGAAGCTAAGAAAAGAGGATCAAATGTTCAAAGCCAGCCTGAGCATTTACTCACACACACACACACACACACACACACACACACACACACACTGAATCCTATGTAAAAGGTTCTTATCATATGCTATGGTTTGGGTCAAGAGTGCCTCCAAAATCCCATGTATTAATAGCTTAACATCATCTTGGCATTCCAGACCTGGTGTCTGACCCATGTGTGCTGGTACCTCCCTGTAAATACCAGCTATGCAGGAAAACAGGACAGTAGATCACACGTTCCCAAGTTCAATACATGACACGGGAACTTAGCAAAACCCTGACTAAAAATAATAATTCGAAAAGGGTGGGAATGAGCTCAAAAGTAGAGTGTCCTGGGTTCAATCTCCACTTCTGAAAAAAATGAGGTCGATTACAGTGAGAGGATCTGCTCATTTAGCATACATCATTGATGAAGAAAACAGGGTCCAGTCTCTTCTCTTTCTAACTCTTATAGTCAGTCTCTCTCTCTCTCTCTCTCTCTCTCTCTCTCTCATCTCTCATCTCTCATCTCTCATCTCTCATCTCTCTCTCAACACATACACACACACTCACAAACACACATACACACACACTCACAAACACACACACAGATTCTCCTCACAAACAGAACAGCTCCCTCCACTGTGCATTAATTTCCATGAGGTGCTTTCCTGCCAAGGCACAAAAATAAAGGGAAGGAGATACCATGGACTGAAATCTTCATAAATGTGGAACCAAATAGTCCTTTTCTAAGTCGTCTATCTCACAACTTTCTTATAGTTATGGAAAGTTGACTCTCATAATCCTATAACCCTTACTTGGAGTATCTTGATTTCCAGGGGTACAGAAATCGTCTGGCTTGTAGATATTCATTATACATTGTGATACTCATATCACAAACTAGTATTATGAAAGCAGACAACATAAATATGAAACAGCCTAAACAGAAAAAACTTTCAAAATTTTCCATAGTTCACATATCTCGACAATACCAAACCATCTACAATGACTTCTCACACATGATCTCAAAAAAGTCACAGAATAAGAATGATTATTCATAAAAAGCACTGGAAGCATAATTGGAAAGGGGGAAGGTCTCTTAATGCAATATTGATATTCAGAGATCATAGCTATGAACTTGTCTTCCTTTGGCATCCTAGCATCTTGTATCACACACGACCGATTCACTGAGGCTATAAAAACCCTAGAGCAATTTAGATGTCCCTGAATGATTACTACCTGTGAAAATTACAAAATCCATAGATTTCCTCCCCAAACCAGTTAAGTTCATATATAAAAGAATAGCAGTTTAGCCCTGACCCAATCATTGTCACAAGGAAAGTTAGGCATTGTCACAAGGAAAGTTAGGGAGAAAAGCACACACAAGACTTCAAAGGTCAAGGTAAAGGAGATAAGGCACTTTCCTTATGCTAGGGGAAAAAGTGCAACTCACTGCAGTGCCTTTCTCAAATACCATTCTTCCATTGTCTCCAAAATCCATCAGGTCATGGTCAAAATGCTTCCACATGAAGAAACATCAACACAAAAACATGCAATATATCTTTCAATGTTCATTTTCTAAGAATATGACACAAAATAATATGAGAAACTCAGAACCTTTAAAAGCAATCCAAAATTTAAAAACATATTAATGACAAAAAATGACATACAAAAGCATAAAATATGGGAAACATATATTTAGGATTGTTCTCTTGTATGTATATAATCATGACAGTCTCTGAAGTATCAAGTTACTACCTAAAAAATTATGGAATCATCTTTGTGTTAATACAAAATGAGAACAAAAATGAATTGACAGGATTCTCAGATACCACAAACTGAAATTGTTTATTGTGCTCTTCTTCCTTGTACACTCCTTTTTCCAATGATCCACTTATATCTTCTTATATCTTCAAGCCTTCTCTTCTCTATTTTACTTGACTTTGTTTCCACGAATGGCTAATGAATACAAAAGGACCAACAACATTCCATAGTGGGTCTTTGTAGTCAGAAGGAGGCAAGTGACAGTTACATTGGATTCACTTATGGAAAAAGAGAGAAAGAGCCCCTCAGTGCCTCTCAAGTAAGAAAAAGCTGGTGGAAGTAGGACTTACTGGCCCAAGGAGACAAAGAAAGGTATAGGCAAAGGCATTGTGTCCAATATTAACAAGAGGAAAAATATGCAGTCAGCTGTGTCTTCTACCTCTCTAGTGTTTCCTGTCAATGTAAAGGGTCTATATGTCAAACAAGGGGTGATTTTTTAAAATACACATTTGAGAAGTTAATAGGAAGTAAAAGCCATGATTGTAAAACAACGAAATCAAGATTTCTCCTTGAAGTAATTCCTACAGTGAAGGAGAATAAGGAAGAGAGATTCAAGTCCAACCTGGTCCAGCCTAGCTCAAGGAAAATAGGATTTAGGGGAAGAAATTAAGAAGGAAGAACCTAGAACCACCACATCGTTCTCTCAAGGTGTACTCAGCAAACTTCTCTCTACAACCAAATTATAAAAAGAGCCTCTTGATCACATTCTTTGGTCCTTTAAAGCAGTAGTATCACCAAGTCAATTGACTGAAAAGCCATCAGAACAATTAATTGCACAATATATATTTCACTTCCCATCCTCCCTAAGGATATTGATGGTACATGTATTATTACATTTATATAAAATTATTTATTTTATTGTGAATATGTGCAATATAAACATCATTCAATTTGTAAACATTAATAAAAAAAAACACTGAATTGCTGTCAATAAGAGTCTGGATAAACTGGGACTACCATGTATGTCTTGCAGAAGTTCATCTGCCTAGAGCTCAGCCACTTAGGTGCTCAGCTGGCATGCTCTCCACCCAATCTCATTTTCTTCTTGGCTGTATTGGACCTTTAAACTGCAGTTTTTGTGACATCATCCTCCCACCAACCTACCACCACCTGGGAGAATGCTGGGGTTTCCATGGAGTTGTCTGTAAACACATTTGTGTCATCGCAAGAGACCAGTGACCAGTGACTGACCAGTGAGCTGTGTCCTTCATATTGGACATATGTGCTCTTTACCTTCAGTCACCCACACATCCTCTGGTGCCATCCCACCACTCCTTATACCTGAAATTGATGTTCCCTCTTCTCTGACCATGTCAGGTGAGGAAAGAAAGTTTATCATTAGACTTCTGCCCTCTAAATTTAGTACAGGAATCAAAATAGCTTGGAATATGGGAAAAAGTATTGAGCTGGATATCTAGAGACCCAATTTCAGTTGTGGCTTTTACTTTTCCTAGGTATATGACTTTGGATGGATCCTTTACTCTCTCACAAAATCTTTTTCCTCTCTACCTTCTTGTATCCTATAGTCAGTCCCATTCTTCTCAAATTTAGAGTTTTTTTATCCTATGCATGTAGAAAATGAGATCACTTTTTGAAGGTGTTTGCTTCAAAAACAGGCAAAATCTAGATGAGGTGGAAAACCATCAGTATAGACCAAGATGTTTCATTTGTAAACGTTTCCCTCCACTAACATAAAAGTCTCCCACCACTAATTTCAACTTCAAATTCAGGGATAGTCAAAACTAATACTGACATTATTTAGAGTTTTATTTCCAATCCAGTTGAAAAAAGAAAAATTGACAAAAAGAAGAGTGTTTATTGAGCTAAAAACGGGCAGATATTCCAGTGGAAAGAGTTTGGCATTGTTTATGTTAATCACAGGTCTATAAGAACCAACAGGGGGAAGAAAATTGGGAAATGAGTCAGGAGACAACATAAAATTTAAGAAATAGGGTACATAGAGATTACTCCAGAATAAAAAATTTACTTTGGAAAGAATACCAAACAGAATCAAATACTTTAAAATAATGCATAAAGAGCATAGACTCAAATCAATACAGAGAATAGAGAAACGAGGTGGACTAGGCAGGAAAGAGGTAAGAACTTGGGTACTACTAGGAAAAATAGCATATCAGAAAGACATTAGGTTGTTTGCTTTTAATACAAATGAAAATTGACTCTTAACATGTATACTTTGATTTATCCAATTATTTTTTCTACCGGGGCATTCTACCTCTGAGCTGCATTCCCAGGTCTTTTTTATTTATTTATTTATTCATTCATTCATTCATTCATTCATTCATTCATTCATTTTGAAACCAAGTTGGTGAAATTCTTACTACATTGGTGAACTTGGCCTTAAACCTGCTATTCTCTTGTCTCAGCCACCCAACTACTGGGATTACAGGAATATGCCACCCAACTGGCTGATTTTGTACATTTTAGATATGATTCCTTCTATGAAATTGCTAAGGAAAGTGATGGTACAGATGGTAGGGACACAGAATTTTCATTGTTCAATTTCATCTGATTTTAAAATTACACTTTTAAAAAATGATATATCCTCTATTTCATCAGGACACATTCCTTTGACTAGTGGTTCTAGTCAATATTTACCTTCTAAAATAGAGTTCATATGGGCTAATAGTCACTGATAGTATTTAGACCTATGAACCAAGAAAACGACCAACATAAGAATAAAGTAGCAAGATTGACCACTATAATTCCACATTTATCTAAAATATTTTGTGAAGCACTTTGGGTTTAACTATACTTCAAATAATTATGTTACACAGAGAGTGTAGCTTAGAATATAAAAGGCTGTAGATTCATTTCCTACTGCCAATGAAGAAAACAAAACAAAACATTGATTGCAGGCCTAGAGGTGCAGTTCAGTTACAGAGTATATGCCTAGCATGTTCCAGGCACTGGGTAGATTCCCAAGCATTGTAAAAAATAATTTTATTTATTAAATATACTTTCATATTGATATTACCTTTGTGGTTAAAGAATGACTTTTTCTGAATAATGAAAGTGCTTATAGGGTAGGTTTTGGGGATAAATATGAAAACTTTCTTGATTTTTTTAAAGTGTACTTTCTGTTTTACGTATCCCAATTATTTCAGATATCTATCAATAAGATTAGTAACTATGACTAGGTGAGGAATATTGAGAGAAATAAGAATGAACATTATGGTGGAACTCATAATGGAGGAACATTCCTATAATTCCAGGACTTGGGAAGCTGAGAATCGAGAAATGCAGATTTGAAGGAAGTCTTGGCAATCCAGCAATATACTATACAACTTAATGAGACCATAATTCATAAGGAAAAATACACTACAGATGTAGCACAGAAGTAGAATGTGCCTGAGTTTCAGTACGAGTACCAATAATAATACAAAATAATACTATGGCATAATGATTTTTTGTGTGTGAGGTACTGAGGATTGAGCTCAAGGCATTCTATCTCTGAATTACACTCCGAGCCCTATTTTTATTTTTAATTTTGGAAAAAGGTCTCACTAAGTTTCAGAGGGCCTCACTAAATTACTGAGGCTGGCCAAAACCTGTAATCCTCCTGTCCCAGCCTCCCAAGTACTGGGGTGACAGGCATGTACTACCACACTCAGTTCAAAATGATTATTTTAAGTGCATAATTGAGTGGCATGAAAGACATTCAAAAGGATGTACAAACATTACCACTTTCTAATCCCTGACATTGTCACTTTCTCTGAATCCCTTTATCATTCACTGGTCGTTACCATTTCCCTCCTCCGTTTTCACCCAAGCGACACATACATAATTCTATATTTGCCTTTTCTGGACATTTTATAGAAATGAAATTTTAAAAAATATGAACTTGTGTATATGACTCCCTCTACTCGGCAGACTGATTGAAGAGTCATCCATGTCACGGCGTCAGAATCCTTCATTGCTTTTATGATTGCATAATATTATCTTGTAAGGATATAGAACACTGATTTATTCACACATCAGTTGGTGGACCTTTGAATTCTTCTCACTAATAATTTGCTCATGATATTTATTTGTAATATCACTTCTATGGCATACTATATCCAAGGTCTATTTGCAATATTCTGTTCCAAATTTTCCTGGCTTAAAGTTGATTCTCTGGGTCTCCTCTTTATATCCTCCCTCATACCCTGGGAACTAGACCAAACACCTTTCTGCAATTCAAAGAGAAGACTTACAACAAGGATGGCAGAGCATAGAGATGGAAAGAGCCTTGATCATGTGTGGGGGGCCAGACCCCGAAGCAACAGGGTCGGGGGGGTCACTTGTTAGGTGGGGATTGAGAATGAGCTCCAGTAAGAGTAGGTTTACACACAATGTAGTGTTCAAGACGCATCTGTTTATTCTATGTGACCACTGTTTCTTATACTCTTTTACAACAAGGTGTACAGAACAGGAATTTTTACAGTCTTGTTTTTTCCTAAAGTTGAATGGGTACTTCTTTAACTAGAAAAGCTATTACCCATAGTATTTGCTAAGATTAAGAAAATAGCAAAAGTTTACAAAATACAAAGTATAAATGAAAATTCTTTCAGTACGAGGGCAGGGGTAAAGGTTAACAGCAGTGAGAAGACTATCCATTAGATTAAATCTAATTTGCTCAGGCAGCTAGAAGATAAATCTAAATTTGCTCAGGCAGCTAGAAGATAGTTAATAAGTAAAGGCAAGAAGGAAAGGTGGGTGAACTCTCTGTCTTAAAGCTTTCTTTACTTATAGATAAAATAGTAGACCTAAGTTCCTTTGATCTATAGCTAAGCTACAAATTTCAGCTGCTGATATTTGTTGAGAGTTAACAAATATCTCTGAGATGGGCTGAGGCATTGTTCTTTTCAGCTGCATTGATGACTCACAATCCACTTACCATCCTGTGTCTCTTGGGAAATTTTTTAATGTGAAAGCAAAACCCAAAGCATCCCAAATTTCCAGAATATAATAATGCAAAGTGGGAAATGCCACCCATCCCTTCTTTCACGCCTTGCATGATTTTAGCATGCCGAGCCCTGCTTGTGGACCTGCTTAGGAAGTCGTCGCAATCATGAATATGTCAATGACCCAGCCCTCACCCATGTACCCTCTGCTTAGCCTATGACATAAGACAGTACTTTGGCAAGAAGTTAAACTTTCCACATCTTAAGGGAGAATTAACTAAAATTTTAAATAAATTACTTTACATTCCCCCCTGAAAACTTCCTGCCCTTTAAATAGTCTACATTTATCATTTCTCTAGTATTCTTTTTTATTTTCTTTTTTTATTATTATTATTATTTTTCAGCATGGTTTTTTATACTTTTCTTGAGTACAACAGGGTTACATAGACATTTATGACATATAAATCATTGTCAGAACACAAATAGCACCACTTCTTCATTTTACACATATAGCCCACATTCTTAACATTGCCTGGTCAAGCAAATTTTCTAGAGTCATAAAACCATAATCCTTTAGGGTCATATATTTACTTTTTAAGAAGTGGGAGGGTCTTTCCCACTTCTTAGGAGCAATCTCCAGACTGAAACACCAATGTAGCCATAGCAGAAGAGTCATGAGTAGAATTACTCATATATGCAGATAGCAACTGCCTAGGGGGACAGGGCCCAGTTGGGCTCCCACAACTCCCCCATTTTTATTTTAAAATGCACAAAGGACTGTGCCTGTCTTAGGTCGTTTCCTACCAGGTTCTTAATCTTACCCGTCATGGGGTCTCGATGAGTCATTCAAAGAGCCCTGTCTTAGGTTGATATTGCCCTGAGAAAATCAAACCCGTCATTGACTACCAGGCCCTGTGTGAGGCAGTGCTTGCATTTTTTCCATGTAAATCTGCTCATATACTAACATGGGCATTCATCACAAGGCATACAATAAGTGGTAGAATGCAAAAGCCTAGAATGACTATTGCTGCTAATCCGATAACTCATCCCAGCAAAGAGGTAATGAGGGCCAGGTAGGCACCAAGGATTGAAGCCGATCTACAAATGTTTTAGCTGTTTCTGCCACTTTAATAGAGATGGGCTCCCAATTACCTAGATCTAAAATCTCCTGGTGTAACTTTAAAAAACCTTTTTTTTTCATCTTTCCCTTATTTGGTGCATGGTAATCACACATCTTTGTTAGGTACAAGCTAGTATAGGTAAAGACATCCATGCCCACATTTCTCATTTAACACTTCCCCAATCCCCAACCCACTCTCTCCTCCTCTCTCTTTCTCAAGGTCAGTTTAGTGATTGACTTTGATGTGTTTGTGAAAGTATATCATGCTCATTAGGGTGTCCCCCCTCCCACCATCACCTTCCGTTAAGTCAAATTCTTTGTTCATCTAAGAATTCTCCTTCTTCATCTGGAGTCCCTCTTATGTCCCATTTTCTCCCTAGCTTCCACATATTAGGGCGAGCATTCGATTTTTAACTTTTTGTGACTGACTAATCTCACTTAACATAATATTTTCGAGTTCCATCCATTTCCTTGCAAATAACATGATTTTGTTCTTCTTTATGGCTGAGTAAAATTCCATTTTGTACATATCCCACAGTTTTATAATCCATTCATCTGTTGGACATCTTGGCTGGTTCCATAGTTTGGCAATTGTAAACTGTACAGCTATAAACATAGATACACATGCGTTGAGCCAGGCATGGTGGTGCACACTTGTAATCCCAGCATTCGGGAGGCTGAGACCGGAGGATCCGGGTTCGCGGCCAGCCTCAGCTACCTAGTGAGGCACTCCACAACTTAGTGAGACCCAGTCTCAAAATAAAGAATAAAAAAATAGGGCTGGGGGTATAGCTCGGAGGTAGAATGCCCCTGAGTTCAATCCCCAGTACTGAAAAAAACAACAACAAAAAAAAAACGTGTTGGTCTGATAGTTTGGTTTCCATTCTTTTGGGTAGATACCCAGTAGAGGTATTGCTGGATCATATGGTAGGATCATTCCCATTCGTCTGAGGATTCTCCATACTATTTTCCAAAGTGGTTGCACTAATTTGCAATCCCACCAACAATGTATTACAGTTCCTACTTCTCCACACCCTCGCCAGCATTTGTTGTTGTTTGTGTTCTTGATGGTTGCCATTCTGATTGGAGTTAGGTGAAATCGCAAGGTAGTTTTGATTTGCATCTCTCTGATTGCTAATGATGTGGAACATTTCCTCATACATTTATTGGCCATTTGTATTTCTTCTTTTGTGAAGTGTCTGTTTAGATCCTTTCCCATTTTTTGATTGGGTTATTTGTTTTCTTAGCTGTGAGTTTCTTGAGTTCTCTGTATATCCGAGATATTAGTCTTCTATCAGAAGAGTAGCTGGCAAAAATTTTCTCCCACTCTGTGGGTTCTCTGTTGATGTTCTTGATAGTTTCCTTTGCTGCTGAGGTTCTTGATAGTTTCCTTTGCTGCACAGAAGCTCTTTAGTTTAATGCAATCCCATGTATTATCTTCCTTTGAGTTGTTTGTGCTTTTGAGGTCTTGTTGAGAAAGTTTTTAGCTGTGCCTATGTGTTGAAGTGTTGGGCCTATGCCCTCTTCAAGTAGCTGCAAGGTCTCTGGCCTGACTTCCAGGTCTCTGATCCACCTGGAATTGACTCTTGTGCAGGGTGAGAAAGTGGGGTTTATTTCCATTTTCCTGCATATGGTTAACCAGTTTTGCCAGCACCATTTGTTAAAGAGGCTATCTTTTTTCCAGTGTATGTTTCTGGCTCCTTGGTCAAAAATCAGCTGACGGTAAGCAAGTGGGTCTGTTTCTGAGTCTTCTATTCTGCTCCATTGGTCTGTGTGTCTGTTTTTGTGCCAATACCATGCTGTTTTTATTACTGTGGCTTTGTAGTAAAGTTTGAAGTCAGGTATTGTGA
>PVLC010027321.1:0-21978 GCA_004027655.1 Graphiurus murinus
CCCCAGCCCTATTTTTTATTCTTTATTTTGAAACCGAGTCTCACTAAGTTGCGGAGTGCCTCACTAGGTAGCTGAGGCTGGCCGCGAACCCGGATCCTCCGGACTCAGCCTCCCGAATGCTGGGATTACAAGCATGCGCCACCACGCCCGGCAGAACTCATTTGTTTTAAGTGGGCTTGTTATTGTTGTGTTTTTCAATTTATTAACATCGGTTTCTATATTCATTTTGCCCTCTCTCCAGGTTTCTTTTTATTTTGCTGATCTTTTTAAAAACACCTTTGGATGATTAGATAACTAATTATTTCCTGTTCAGTAACAAATATTTCAAGTGTATATATTTATATATATACATATATATACATATATACCTACATATATATGTAGGTATATATATATATATATATATATCCTTCTGTGTCCTATTTATTTAACTTCCAACATTTGACTATGAAGTGCTTAATCATTATTACTTATAAAATATATATATGGCAATTTAGTACTGATTTTGTTCTTTTGTGTAAAAAAATTATTAGAAGTTAATTTTTTTTAATTCTCATATGTTAAAGGTTCCTATTTTTCATGCTTCTATTCATTTTTAATCTCAGTTTTGAAAGATTCTATATTGATTTTTTTCTACCAATGGAAATGCATTTATTTCACCATGCAAACTTCATCTGTGTCTATTCAGTTTATTCTTTCATTATGTTCTTTATATTTTCTGTAATCTTTAATGTCTATTTAAACTGTCCAGTTTGTGTTTTTATCTCCTTTACATTTCTATTAATTACTGATAAAACATTCTACTAAATATAAATTTTTATGTAACTTAGAACCTAATTGAGAATTTCATCCTCACTATGAGGAACTTAGTAGAAATTATATTTCTTTTTTCAATCCTCCATCTTTTTAAAATTTTTATTAGCAAATGTCAGCCAGTCCCAGTTTGTCAATTCATTCTTATATGATGGTTTCCAGTTCCATTATCCTAAATATTTTTCTATATCTAGTTCTATCAATGCCTTCTAAAATATGATATTAAAACTCAAGTATAATCCCAGATATTATCTGATCAACATGGGTTTCATGGAAATGATAACCCTTTCAGTTTAGCCAGTATGCTTGTAGTGATTCTAGCAAAGATTGGATATAAGCAGCAAAATCCCCTAGACAACAGACATTAAAGATTAATTCAACATGAATTCATTAACACACATAACTATATTGCTGATTCCATTGATTATTGTGTCTATTCCCCTACTTAGAGTAGATACTCTAAAAATATCTCTTGAATGGAAGAATACATAAACAATTACATGACGGAAATATTACACAATTTATGTAATTATGAGTCCTCTACAAAGGGAATCATTAATTTTGTGTTTGGAGAAGAAGGGTTTATACCAAATTTACTTTAATTAAGTCAACAAATGTCACTCTTGAAAGTTATGGGTTTGAAATTGCAATCATTTAATGTGAGTATGTAGTATTTGCATTAAATAAGGACAAGCAGTTTTGAACTGTGTGTCAAGTGATACCTGGTATAATGTAAGCAATTTATAGCTAGGTAACTTTTTCACAGTCCAAGTGCTATAATAAATCCTTCAAGCAATATTTTACCAGGACAGAAATAATTGTCTAATTAGTAATGTAGCACTTCAGAATGATCAGAGCTTTATAAAGAAGAACATATGCTCAACAATTTGAAGGATAAATTCTGGAGGTTATAGAAAGGGAAAACCACAATATTAATGTACAGCCTCTACTAAAAAAAGAAACTATGAAATACTTATGAAAAATTCTTAAAAGTCTCCTAAGTATTTTATTAAAACATTATTTCTAAATGTTGATCAAAATATATAGATTTGTTTCTAATTTTTTCAATATTATCATGTATACTATGTATATACATATATATTACAAATCTCCTTTCACTACACTAAAAACATATCTTTAAGTACAAACTGATCATCACAATTCACTTGTTGAATTATGAACATACATTATAAATCTTAGGTATTTCCACTGACAGGAAAAGTCCAATGATGGAAAGTGCTACAGTAATCAATTTTATATCTCTACTATGATTTATTATCATCAAGTGTTTTTTAAAACTTCACTATTTGCTGTTTTAACTGTCTCTCTTCTCCCAAAACGAAGCACATTAGGAATTGCATTGATGTCCCTTCTTTTATCCTTGGAATATAGAAGAAATTGTACACTTAGTACTGAAAAAATGCCCTGGCATGCACACATGAGGCAGAATCACACTAGGTGATTGTTTTTATTCCTGGTAACTCAGCTCAGAGAGTTTAGGGAATCATTTTAGCTAGGATGGCTGGAAAGACCTCTCTGAAAGAATGATTTATAAATAGGTAAGAATGATGAGAAAGGATTAATGGTATGATACATGAGGCAACAGAATTATAAACAGAAAGAAAATTGGAATAAATCCCTGACTTTGGAATGAACTCAATGTGTATTGTCCCAGTACAGTGGCAAAAACAAATTATAATTTAGCAATAAGTTATAATTTCATAATGAAATAACAAACTTCTTTTTTCTCATAAATTCCAAAAATTGTCTCTGAATGTATGTCAGATTGTATCAAATTATTTGGGGGAGATTTTGAGATATTCACATGCTTTTATTTTTAATTTCTCTAAAATGTTCCTGTTGTTACTTATTAACATATTTATGTCGCCATACTATTTGGTTACTTATTAGTTAGCCTCCTCTTTGATCAGTCTCCCAACAGGATTTCAGGAATTTTTAAATTATACTGACCTTTGTAAAGAACTAACTTCTTTCTTGGTAGCTTCTAGTTTTAATTATTTTCAAACTTTTGCTAATCTGTAGGTATAATTTGATGCTACATTTCTGACATGGGTTATTATGGTCCGGGACCATTGATGCACAGTCTTTTCTTAACATATGAATTTGGGGCTCAATATTTTCTTAAGTGAGATTTAGGTACATCCTCCGATGTTTCCTTTGTCATATTTATTCATTCCCATTGTGATGTTTGCTTTAAATCTTAAAGTTATAAGAAATGTATTTTATGAATTTGAATTATTTGTGTGATTTCTTATTTTACCCTTGTTACTGATTTTCATCTGAATTCCACTGGGTTGGAAACATACTGTCTGAGATTTCATTCATTTGAAATTGTTGATTCTTGCTATATGCATCAGCATATGTTCAATTTCAGAAAATTATCTTCTAGCAACTTAAAGAGATCTTTATTCTTCATTTGTTCAGTGCAATGCTGTTTATATGGTAATCAGATCATGTTTCTTGACTTAATTTTTGGTAAACTTTTATATATTTCTGATTTTTGTTCTACTTGTTCTGTTACTTGAAGAATTATTTGAAAATCCCCAAATATAATGGTGTATATATGTATTTATTTTGTAGCTCTTATCAATTTTGATACATATTTTTCAGATTATATTAATGGGCTTATATAATTTATAATTGTGATGTACTGCTGGCATATCAAGAATTTTCTCATTATCACTTTTTATCTAGCATAATGTTTCATCTTTTCAAATATTAAATAAAACATTTTTATTAACTTTTAGTTAGCATATGCATGGCATGTAATTTTCCATTATCCTAATTTTTATTTTAATAAGCTACTAAATTAAACAGCTGCTGTTAGCTGGGCATGATGGCCCAGGCTTATAATCCCAGTACTTGGGAGTCTGAGACTGGAGGATCTGGGTTCACAGCCAGCCTCATCTACTTAGCGAGGAGCTAGCAACTTAGTGAGACCCTGTTTCAAAATAAAGAATAAAAAATTGGACTGAGAGTGTAGCTTGGAGGCTTGGAGGTAGAATGCCCCTGGGTTCAATCCCCAGTACCGAAAAAAAAAATAAAAAAATAGCTTCTGTTTTATAATCCAGTATTATGGTCCTTGCTTTTTAATCATGATATTTAATGTAATAACCAATGGATATGAGTTTGAAAGTGTCATTTTACTGTTTCATCACTTGGCATCTTTTGTGTGTGGGGGGGGTACTGGGGATGGGATCCAGGGGCCTTTTACCTCCAGGCTATACCCCCAGACCTATTTTATATTTTATTTGGAAACAGGGTCTTACTAAGTTTTTGAGAGCCTCACTAAATTGCTGAGACTAGCTTCGAACTTGCGATCCTCCTGTTTCAGCCTCCCAAGTACTGGGATTACAAGCATGCACTACCATGCCCAGCTTACTTGGCATCTTTTGGTACAGATTTTGTTCTATATACTCAGCTTGATTACTTTTTGTGTATAATATTGTGGTATTCCTAATAGTAATTATTCTAGAAATTGTAGTACAGATCTTTGACTTATTGAATTCTAATAATACCTCTTGAGGGACAGTTCAAGATATAAAAACCATTAATTCATATTTTCCTTTGCCTGCATTAAATATTTCTGTGTTGAGTTAGGCTTGATAGTCCATGCCTGAAATCCCAGTACTTGGGAAGTTAAAACAGTAGGATCACAGGTTTGAGGGGATAGCCTCAGCAACCTAGCGAGACCGTGTTTCAAAACAAAAAAACAAGCCGGGCGTGGTGGCGCACGCTTGTAATCCCAGCATTCGGGAGGCTGAGACTGGAGGATCCGGGTTCGCGGCCAGCCTCAGCTACCTAGTGAGGCATTCCGCAACTTAGTGAGACCCGGTTTCGAAATAAAGAATAAAAAATAGGGCTGGGGGTGTAGCTCGGAGGTAAAATGCCCCTGAGTTCAATCCCTAGTACCGCAAAAAAAAAAAAAAAAAAAAAAAAAAAAAAATACGGCTGGGAGTGTAGCCCATAGGTAGAAAGCCCCTGGGTTTAATCTTCTGTACCACACAGAAAAAAATCATTTTTGTCTTTGTATTACAACAGTTTTACTATGATTTACCATTGTTTCATGGAAGATCTAGTGTCCTTTTATAATTTCTTGCAGACCTTGATGAATATCAAATCTGAATAGATTTTTTAATCTATTTGGAGTATAATTTATTTACACAAATCACACCCAAGTGATAGAATTGCAATACTTAGCACTTGTAGTGCAATGTTAGTTAGAACTATGGAAAAAAAGTACCACTGACTTTTTCTTGAAATGTTATCTAAAGTGGTGCATATATGGCACCATTTGTTTGGTTATTGAAGTTCTGTATTCCTCATGCACTCATTTTTTTCACCATAAATGTATGCTGATTCTTTAAACATACAAAAGCATTTTCAAATACATTTTTTGTCTCTACTGAAACAATAATAATTTTTTTCTCTTTTATCTTGTAATATGGCCTTTTTCTTCAGATAATGCACATTGTGAATGTTACTGATTCAACTGTCAGCCCCTTTACAATTGGAAAGCAAGCACAGAAGGATGTGGTACCATTGCATCAGCCAGGGATTCTGTGGGAGGGAGTCCCCATCATCAGTCCAAGCACCACCCATGATGCCTGGACAGAGTATTTGAGTTTTGAAGGATGTTTTTGTTTTAACTGACAATTAACTGAGTAAGACACTAACTGCAAATTTTGTCATATTGGAAGTGTGTAGCTGTGTGTCGTTCTCTAATAGGGTACACATATTTTCAGATTCTTAATTTTAAGTTTCCATATTAATTAGAAAAATACACAGACTTTGAAAAATCACAAAGATTGAAGTATTGTACTCAAACAACTGACTTCATGTTTAGGGTACTATTACCTAATTTGTATAGTTGGTCAAAAGGACCACATGGGCTCATTACTGTGCAAATACAGGAAAATGAAATATCTAGAATTTGTTCCTATTATGTCTTTCACGTGAGTGTCAGCGGTATATGCCACTTTATGTGTCATTAGTTCTTAAAATCAAAATGAAAAAGAAAAATTACTTTCTTATCAATGCAATATCAAGAAGATAATAGTGTTCTGAGCAAATGAAGCTTAAATATTTAGTGATTTAAAGGATACTTGTAGATTTTATGCTTTTGACATGACTCATACAATCCTTTCTCATTTCACTTACACTAGGACTGTGTGATCGATAAGAAAATAATGTTATTCTCGTATTTCCCATAAGCAACCTTACCAATCATATTTTAAAGGAGGCCTGTTCATCCCCAAGATTTCTAGGCATCCTATGGGAGACACCATATGAACAATAATCACATAAAGTTGGTTCCTGTTTTTTGAGACGTTGTCAATGTAGGGAGACATAGAAGCAAAACTGGTTATCAGAATCTAAGGGAGATGGCACCTCAGCTCTTCCAGCATACTTAATTACACAATTCATTGAGCAATTACTAAACTTGATCAACCACATAAGCTTCTTTCCATTTGAGTAGACTTTATCATTCTGCTAATCTTCTGGGAAATTTTCTACTGCTAGCCACTATGATGTTAAAAGCAAGAGGAGCTTTAGTGGAAGTCTTATTTAAATATATTTAAATAACAAGAATTTCCAAAGTCTAAATTCTCTAATACCAAAATTATAGAGTTAGTGTAAGACACCCTATATCTTAGGTATTGTAGCTTGAAGTTAGTATCTATTCTTTCAGTAGCCTAATAAAATTATGTATTTTAGAAATTAAGTATAGTTTATAAGTTGATATCAACTATTAAACTCTCTATTTAATAAAATATCATTTAAAACTAAAATCATCAGAAAATTCAAGGCAACAAAAAGATCAAGAACCAATATTTTGCACTAAGAATGGATATCCCATGTATTCAATATAATGTGTTCTCATCAAATTTCATAACTATGATACAAAGTCACATGATGTTATACATTTTATGAATGAACAACCTGAAGTTATTATATATATATTATTATTTATATATATATTATTATTTATATATATATATATATAAAGCATTGCAGAAATTAGAGCTAATGCAAACCCAAGATTTTAACTCAGGTCTGAATGACTCACTCTGAAGGTTTCCATTCCAAAGAGCTCTGCTTCAGTGAATGATCTGTTTCAGCTTTGATATAAATAATCCATGCAGCACACATTTTCAAATTATTTGCATTCACCAGAAGATGAATATACTGATTACTTCAAATGCATATTGATAATTCAATAGGCAATTTAGGATTTTACAGAACCTTGGGTTCATCTTTTGAAACAGAAATAATTAAGGTGCACACATACATGTAGGAAAATTCTGACAAAGCTTTCTAATTGTGTGGGTTCTCTTTAACTGGATTCTGCTTTACCTAAAAATGAATATCACTGCAAACCTCATTTTGAGCATCACGAATACTTTATGGTTATTGCTACAGAGCGTTTGTGCAATGACCCATAATCCAAAGAAGAAATAGCATGGAAACAATGCAATTGATTAACAAGAAAATATTTAACATTTCCTGTTATTCCCACTCAGGTCTAATCAACTGAGCACCAGAGAAAGTGAGATGCTCTCTGGGTGGGTGGACTTGAATAAAGAAATCAAACTCACTCAAACACTATTATTTGGTAAAATAAAACTGCCACAAGTCAGCACAGATTTCACACATTTTGTTCAATACTTATTCAGATTACATTTTTGATACCACTAATTTTTTTTAGTTCTGTAATTATACATACCAGGAGAGAAAAAAAAATTAGTTAAAATATTTTTCTTCAATTTATAATAACCTGATGACAAAATTATTGCAATGTCTATCAATCAACACAATGATCTTTTAGTTAGAAAAAATAACATGCTAATGTTATGTTCTGTTTTCAATGAAGGGATAGGCAGCATCTCTTTGGAATGAACAAGGGGTGCCATGGCTTTCATTGATTCCGACCAGC
Source organism: Graphiurus murinus (assembly GCA_004027655.1). NCBI lineage: Eukaryota > Metazoa > Chordata > Mammalia > Rodentia > Gliridae > Graphiurus > Graphiurus murinus. The sequence continues at coordinate 7,772 of PVLC010027321.1, forward strand.
TCCTGCTGGCAGATGTAGCCATTACTACCAGAGAGTACTGGCTCTGTTCCTGGGTCTATTTGGGGAGAGACTTCTAATTGTTCTTTTATGCATATCTATATAGTCCAAATATTCATTTACTTACTAAATTAAAATAGGAACTTTCTTATATATAAGACTGTGGTATAAGATTTAAGGCAAAATAAACTTAATTATCAGAGCAAATTTGAATTAAAATAAAAAACTCATCTTGCTTTTTAATTTTTCCTTTCAGATATCTCCATGGCTAATGTAGAGGCACAATGATTGTTCTTCACATATTTCTAATACTCTTTTACCCAAATGTGCCTGAATCACTTACCACTCCTTTCAAAGATAAGAGAAAGGTAGTTAGACATTTGCAAAGATTCTACCCAAGGTAAGCCTATGTACTGCTTGGGCTTCTGACTAGTACAACAAACATCTGAAAACATTGTGTAGAAAGTCTCATTGTAAACCATCAAGTCTGCAATCAAACCTCATGTGTTCTTAGGAATCACTGTGCTATTAAAAAATCAATCCCTGAAAAATGAACCAAGGAAAATTTATTTGGTTATGGCACAATATTTATAAACTTTGACAGTGAAACATAAAAATAGAGATAAAAATTATAGCAAAACTGTACATGTGGTAAATGGTTAAGAAATACATAAATACTATGGTGAAAATGGAGTTTTTAAAAGAAAATATGCTTATCCTGGAGTGGAAGAAGGGTAATCTGAAATCAGAGGAAAAGTTGTAAGACCACAGGTAGATGGGCATGGCTCATCACACACTAGGCGCTGAGGTGTGCACTGCACGTGTGTGGTTTGTATATTGTGCCAGACTCAATTCATCTGAGGACAATTTCTTGTATTCACTTAGCATTTTTCAGGGATGAAATTGTCCATAAACAAATGAGAAGAAATGTTATGCCCAAATTGTTCACTAATAGATCAATCACAGTGGAATAAATTTGCATTTTCAAAACAGGGGTTGTAGAAGAATTGACCATACTAGAATTGGCTGACTGAGCCATTCTCTAATGAGGACTGGGAAAAAGAAAATATTTGATAAATTTGCAAGTAGAGTTCTTACACTGCCAGCAGTTTACTTTAAAATCCTTTATCAAAGGCAATGTGACAAGTATGTGTAAATTAGTTTTCATCTACACCCTATTGGTAGTTATTAATCTGAAGAATCTCAGTCAGGAATGGCTCTTCAGGGATAGTTGGTTTCCATTTGAAATACTTAAATCCTAAACTTATATTCAGAAATGGCTACTGCTTCAGTGACCATTATCTCTGATCAAATTCCCAACAGTCCCTTTGTCAGTTGACATAACAGGCATCAGAACGTATTGTTACAGGTAGAATGAGTAAATTCAAGACATGTGAAATAGTAAGAGATATTATATAATACTTGGTAGAAGGTTCAAACATGTTAAGTAGTTTCAACTCCAAGAAAGCATTTAAATATCAGTGGTCTGATAGAACCTCGGGCCAGAGAAGTTACAGGCAAATTTTATGACTTCACTTATACATAAAGGCTAGCTAGAATACTTTCCATATACCTTGATAAACCTTTCAAGAAAGATATTGTCAAAACACCTAAAATATTAGAATAATCGAGGCTTAGTAAAACTATGTTCTAATTAATTATTTGTTGAATGTGGTAGAATGAGTTTGAGATTTGCCTTCAATACAACTTTATAGTAATTTTGTAGAGGAAAAAGCTAAGCTTCCACTAACAACTATATAAGACTTATCTATAAATATAAATGTACCAAAAATCACCAGTAATAGAAAATGACCAAACCAGCTTGGATAAGTTTACAATGATTCCTGTCTCCAACCTGTATTCTAGCTATAGTTCTTTTATTCTCCACCCATACAAATGTATTTATTCAAATTTCACTTTTTCCCCAAGTTGCTAAACAAACTCAGTAATATAAAACAAACACACACACACACACACACACACACACACACACACACACACACACACACACGTATCTAACCAGATATTCTACTTCATAGTTTTATTTGCTAAGAGAGGTAATAGCATTTTTTCAAACCCTTTTATATCCATAATCTCACTTTATTGCTTAAGCATTTTGAAGTGCTGTAGAACAAGAATCACCTCCATGTTATACTTGAGGAAATCTTGGAACCACTGAAAGGTCAAATGGATTTCTTAAGGCCATTCATTAGCCCAAGGTAGAATTAGAACCATTCTTAGCTAATAGCTACCTGCACCATGCTCTTAGGAGGCAGATACAGAGAACATTTATGTTTCTGATGCAGCCTTAGGATTTGGGTTCGTTTGTAAACAGTATACTTCCAGGTAGTAAATTAAGATTTGAGGACTTTCAAGATTTCCCTGTTTTAGATCTACTACTATTACTCTAACGACTAATAAAAATGAAGACCTATCTTCAAATGGCCAATTTGGGCCAGAATTACAGGGTCAAAACTATAGGGCATTGACTAGTGCATTGTGTAACCACAAGATTCTTTTTCTGAACCCTCTGGAGACCATCTTAATGGCTCCCTCTTTCCATATTCTCTTCACACCGCTTAGTCATTTAGTGAACTATAGTGAAATGGACAAGTGAATTGTCAGTCCTGATTCTATCTCTCTCACACAGTTACACATTTATTCCCAGGAAGTAATCTACCCCCTGGGAGCCTCCAGCTGATTGTAAAGTGATTTTCTCATGCTGGGTTTTCTGTAAAACTAATACAAAGTACTAAGTTTATGGGTTAGTATAAGAATACAAATGACACCTGTGGAACCATGTCTTCTTCTTTGGAACATGAGGGAATTAATCATGGTTAGTAGATCCAAAATTATAGCTGGCCAGGGCAGGTGAAATATGAAAGAGAATAGAATGACATTTTCACAACAATGCCTTAAGGCAGAGTTGAAGATACCCTTCAGGGTAAAATTTTCAATCCTTCATGCACATGCACAGTAAATTACGCTAGACATAAATTATAGCAAAGTGTTGTGCAATGGTGAAATTATTGATTTAGTTTGACTTCTATGCTGAGTTAGATGTAAAAGATCAATTGTTAATATTGTCTTGATGATTTCTAACAGTGCACAGAGGCATATGAGCAATGACACAGTGTATGGACTGAAACATAAATAAAGAAAAACAAAGGCAAGGAGATCATTCTTTACCTAAATTTGGTTTTCCCTTAGAATGTGTCTTCTATCCCAATGGAACTGTGATACATTTTTTGTTTGCACAGCAGAAACAGTGTACTAAAGTAATCTCTTCCAGGAAATATTCAATAGTAATTTTGTGTGTGTATGGTATTGGAGATTGAACCCAGGGGCATTCTACCTCTGAGCTTTGTCCCCAGCCCTATTTTATTTTTATTTTGAAACAGAGTCTTGCTAGATTGATGACAGTCTCACTACTTGCTGAGGCTGAACAAGAACCTGCAATCCTCTTTTCTCAGCTTCCCAAGTACTGGGGTTACAAGTGTGTGCCACCATGCTTGGCTTAAATAGTATTTTAAAACTAAATTTTTTTAATGAAGAAATATAGCACTCTGAAGAATTATCCTGTTTGCAGCAACAATGATTTCAATGCAAACAGCAAAAGTGCTCACTAAATGTTTCTTAAATGTTACATATTATGTAAAGAAATAGAAAAATCCAGCTCAAATGTTTCTGTTTATCTCATTCCTTGTTCTTGGCCATTTGGGAGAGCCTTAGCAGTTATATAATATAGATTCATTCATTTTGATTTCACCCATTTCACTATTTGCCCGTCCATTTTGAATTGCAAAGAGAATGCTAGTGTCAGAAGAAAAATACATAAAGCAAAAAATTAGAAATAGAGAAATAAAACCTAAAAGCAGGCCCTTCAGAATAAGGTGAGCCTGGGCTTGAATTCACAAAGCTACCTTGCAAAGCCTACTGTGATGGCTTTTTAAAAACTGGCTACACTGCATGGGTCAAGTGTGGTGTCAAATGTATAATCTGTATTGCTTACCCTAGGTTATTCCCATAGCATGTATTGTGTATACTTACTCAAGAAAACATATGTGCAGATGTCTACAATTTACTAGATATTGTTCCATATCCTATCATCAGTACTGAGTAAAAGCAGAAAGGGCCTCTGTGTTCATGGGAATTACACTCTAGTGGGTACATTAGGACATGACAACTATATACTAGTTAAAAGAAAGTTATACAATTCCAGGTGAGAATTGGTACTATGAAGAAAAATTAAAGTGGAGTAAGTGCTGAGGTTTGGGAAGTGTTATTTTCTATAGGGTGTTCAGAGGACGTTCTCTCACGGTATGTTTTAGCAGAGAATAAATGAAATGATGAAGCAAGTTAATATCATGGTTAGTAAGAGTTATTTAAAATACCCCTCATTAATCCAAAAATCACATATGGGAAGGTAATCTATTATCTAAGAGCTAGCATTTAAATAGATTGCTAGGGTGTCTGCTGTTCTGATATTGACAGACTTTTCTTTTTGAGGCCAAAATACATTATTTTAATAAAATTCTGGACTTCAGCAGAACAATGGTCAATACTCACTTTGTATCATTGTAACCAGACCTCTATCCTCCAGCTAATTAAAATATGGAGGAATCATGTAGTCCCTTTCATCATCAAGGCACTTCTTAGAAGCTAAATGAATTTACATTAAATGAATTAGAAGTATCTGTCTGGAAAGTCATTGGTTTGATACAGTCAAGAATAGGGATTTTATAAGAGGCAAGTGACTTTATACTTATTGGACCTAATTGATTTCATTTATAATGATAGTAAAACAAATCTTCTCTCACTGAAGGAATCATTTTTATTTAATTGGTAATAAAATGAAAACTTCATATATTTAAAGGTTATTAAACTGCATTATTCCCTTGAATGAATATATTCATAACAGAATAAAGAACACTGGAAACATTCACACTGTAACATAAATCTGTTAACCTTTGAGTGCTTAAAATTTTATTCCTTGTCATCCTATTACTAAATCTTTTAAATTTGGAGCAACTATAAGCCATAATCACTGAATATTACATCAAAATCAGAATGTAAAATTTGTGGTAGCACAGTGGTTTCCATGGTAACATCCAACCTTGTCATAAACACTTCAAGAGATAACAGCATTTTAAGGTAGTTGGACCCAAATGTAAAATTTTGTAGTGATTAGAAATAACCAAATGAATTAAAGGAAACTTTGGGAAAAGCAAAATGCTTTTTTGAAGAAGAAACTCTATCTAATAGCATATTATTTTGGTTCAAAACTTTTATTGAAAATAAGTTTCTATCAATGTATGGCCTTACAAACTTCAGGCAGTGTTTCATTAGGACAGGATATCTTAACCTTTAAGCAGAATAAAGAATCTAAAAAACAGTGAGTCCCTAGACCTGACACCAGTCTGAACTGGATAGGAACAGAATCTCAGAAACAGAATGCTTGTCCACATGGGGAAAATAGTAACTTATTCTTTAAACATATGATAGAATTAACTATTTCAAAAGAAATCATTCTTAGTATTAAAGTAAGAAATATGTACTTGATTCTCTTCTGGGGAATGTTTTGATACATTCATATTTTCAATTAAAAATAAACTTTACTTGGAAAAATTTCATCTTTCCCCAAAATCTTTTTCCTTATAGTGCATAAATGCCAATGCTAGTTATTTGTTCTCCTCTAATTATTACTTTTGAATTTAACTTTTAGAGTCTTTTTTGGGGGGAGGGGAGTCAGACATTTTTTCAAGCAATATTTTTTTTTTATTTTTAGCACCACTATCCATATATGTTGAGTATAACTTTTGCCAGGATAGGGAGTAGAACATTCAATACATTTAGGTATTTTATAGAACAACTTAATGAGGAACAAGGAAACCAAAACTCCAAAATGAAGATTGTAGTCAGGAATAACCATGAACTACAATCCAAAATATGTCTTCCATGGTAGATAATAGGCATATCTAATGAGGCAAAGAAGTCAAGGGATTTTAAAGTAAAATGATAAAGGTAACACAAATGATTTTGAAACAATAATCCTTGACTACAAAGATCAATAACAAAGGTGACATCTTCTCAAGGTTGAACAGGCAAACAGCTGCTAGTAGATATCCTTGTAGAAGTATTTTTTGTGCAAGGTTGTGGTTTTAACATTTTTTTTTGTGATGATTTCTATTATAAGACAAATACAGGTAAGGACCTCCCCTTCATGATATCCTGACTCTATTTTGTTAGGATTTAGCAAAAGCCACTGAATTTTGATTCTAACAAACTTTCACAGTGCCATATAAGTGCAATAATTGATGGATTAAAATTGTCATATTTCCCTTAGTAAACATTATGTAGAAGTCATGTTTTACCAATACAGTGCATAAAGAATCTCACAACCACAGAATATGTCCATCTGAAATGTATGAAAAAGATGTGCTTGGGACAGATCAGTAGTTGACCTCAAAACAGCTAATGAGCTTCAGTTATTACCTTATCCTTGCTCTCATATCTTGTACCTTGCAACCTCTCTACTTAAAATGTGGTTAAAAAATCAGCAGCAAGAAGGTCCTGCCTGGGAACTTGCTATAATTACAGAAGTTCAGGCTTCACATAAGACCTTCTGGTTCAGAATATGCATTTTCACAAGCTCCCTGGGTGATTTTCAAGCATATTAGATTTTTAAACATTCTCTGAGATATTCATTTATAAATAAGCAACCTAGACTCTTTATGTAGTCTATTCTCAGGGGCACTTCTTGTCCTGTCTTTTAATTGAGGTAAGAATATTTAACATGACATCTATTTTCTTGACAAAAGATGAAGCATATGATACAGTATTATGAGCCATAGGCACAATGTGGTAAGGCAGAGTTCTAGAATTTTCTCATTTTCCATAATCAAAACTTTATATATACCTATTGAAAAGCAACTTCTCATTTCCTCCTCCTACTTGTGTCTGTCTCAATGAATTAAATAATACAAAGCAATACCTCAAAGGCTTTGAGTTCTCTGATTCCTTGCCTGTGTTAGTGAGCTTTTCACTGTGATTAAAATACCAGAAAGAAATAACCTAGAAGAGAAAAAAATTATTTGGGCTCACAGTTTGAGAGTTTTGAGTCCGTGGTCAATCAGCTCCATTTCTTTGGGCCTGAGGTGAAGTAAAACATCATGGTAGAAGGGTAGGGTAGAAGAAAGCTACTAAGCTCATAGCAACCAGGAAGAAGAAAGAGGGAAGGAGGGAAGGAAGAAGGGAGGGAGGGAGCATGCTTTCAACATGACACTTTGGAGGACATTCTAGATCCAACCCATAACATCACCTGTTTGAAATATAAGGCACTGAGCTTGTAAATGCACTTCTATAAAAACCGGTAAGTCCATAATTCTTATGCTGCTGACAGGTGTCTAAAAATAAAACATCTAACTTTCTAAAGGGGAAATAAATAATACCAAATTAGCTTTTTTAAAAAAAATATTTGTGTTTTAAGTAGCTATTTTAAATGAAAACTTATACTCTAATAGAAATAACTATATTTGTATACTTTTTGAAATACTGAAAATGTATAAATATACGCAGCACTTTTCATGCACCAGACACAGTTACAAGCATAGATACGTCTTCCATATCCATGGGCTTTATATCCAATGATGCAACCATGCATGGATAGAAAAATACTTGAAAAGAGGTCATGTTTTTTTCTGATTGTATTATGTAGTTAGGTCTAAGATGGTTTAATCTTTACTGAACATACACAGACTTTTTTTATTCTTACCTAAATTTATTCTTACCTAAATGTTGCATTATAATAACTATTTGTATAGCATTTAAACTGTATTATCAGGAATCTAGAGATTATTAAAAATATACAAAAGGATACATATGGGCTCTATGAGAATATTGCAAAACTTATATAAGGGATTTGAGCATATAAGTATTTTGGTATCCAAAAGGCTACTGATACCAATACCATATGGATTCTAGGGACAATAGCATGTTATTTAATTATCATGAGTATCTGATGAAGGATGTACCATCATTGTCTCTGTTTTATATAAAAGTCAGCAAAAAATTAGAACAATTTAGGGGCTTTCCCAAAGTGGCATATCTAGGTACTAGTGAACAAGGATTAATTCTGGGTAGCCTCTCTCCAAATCAGCATAATATGAAGTATAATATAAAGAATATTTTTATATTTATAAAAGTGTTATAACATGAATTTCAATTTTATCTCATTCTGCAATTTAACCTTTAAGCATATTCCAGTTCAGAAAGTTTCTAAAGGACAAGAGAAGTTTGGTAAATCAAATATAGGTCAGTAGCTATCAAGAGGATCGACACATGTAGAATGATGGAGAAAAACAGATAGTAGCAGGCACTGAGCAGAAGCAAATGGGTATAGCTGGGTCAGAGAATGCAAAAGGAACACAGGGTGTGGGGTTTGTCAAGTTAGGTGTTTGAGAGCTGAAATTATCAATGCTAGGCTTTGCTTTTATGTGAACTCCCAGAACTCACTAGGGTGAGGGTGGCTCCTTAGGGGGCCGATTTGGCCAAATCATTTGAGATTTACTTTAATCAACCAATTCATTCTAAGTATTTTCTTTGGGAAAAAAAATGGCTGATAGCTCTCAGTTTGGGCTCAAGTCTAGCTTATCCTTGAGATTAAAGCATATTTTTAATTTGAAAAGCTGAGACAGTACAAGTCCCAGTGCCAATTATAAAATATGTTATCATATAGCAATTTCCAATTTTTTCCTTAACCCTCCAGTTTTCATTCAAGATCCCCTAGCTATTCAGGCTGCATGACTCTCCTTCTCCAACCCTCACCTGCTTCTTAAGAAGAAATGATATTCTGCTCCCAGAATTCTTCTGTTGCCTAATGCTTCAGTATCCCATTAGAATAAATAACTTATAGCACATATTTATCTATATTAGTCATCTTATAGTAAAGCAAAATGTTATGGTTAAATATAGCACATCCCTTGAAGAGCTCATGTATTGATGTTCAAGGTGTATATAATTAAGTCATGAGGGTTTTAATCTCAACAGTGGGTAAATTTATTGTGATGGATTTACTGGGTGGTAACCTAGGCCGGCGGGGTGTGGCTGGAGGAGGTGGGTCCCTGGGGGTGTGGTCTTAGGGACTGTGATTGTGTCTTTGAATCCCTTTGCTTGTTCTCTCTTGTTTTTAGTCTCCATGATATGAGAGTAGAGTACTTGCTCTTTCCCTCTCTTTGCTTGACATGCACTGAACCTCTGAAATCTCCAGAAGTGTAAGCAAATAAGTTTTCCTCCCTCCAAGTTGTATGATCATGAGAATGCTGACTGATACACAGAAACAAGGCTCTGACTAGTAAAAGCTTTGCATTGGTCACAAAGTAGAAAACCTCAAAATCAGGAAATAAACGCACTGACTCTAGAGCTGTTTTTCTTTGCAACACAATGCTACCTCCACTAAAAAGCGATATGAGTTTCTTTTTTCTCTACCATTCAAAGAAAACAAGACCCTTTATGCAATTCACTTTCTAAACCACCAAGTTATCAATTGCATGAACTACATACACTGCAGAATACTGATTTGCATCCCCCAAGCAAGTAATGTCATGCATTAGTCTTCAAGGAATTGAGGAATTTTGTGTGAGATTCCAAAAAAAAAAAAAAAAGAAAGCATATTTGTATTTCTACTTTCAGTCCAGATGGAATAAGAAGAATCAGATTTCCCCTCCAACCTAGAATAGCGAAAAGCAAACATAGATAGACAGATACAATTTAATATTATATATAATGATTTAATATATGTAATATATAATGTATATGAATTTTAAGGCATTGGACATAACCTAAGAAAAGATAATTTTTGATATGTGAAACATATGTTAGATATATATTCTTGCTTTAATAAATTGCCACGAACATAGTAGTTTAAAACAACATGAATATTTTGTTTAGTTTTGGAGATCAGAAGTCCAAAATCAGCTTCATTGGAGTAAAGTCAAGTACCAGAGAAGACATGATTTGTCTATTGGCTTTCATTATTTGTTTGTTTGTTTTAGAGGAGGGATATGGTAGGATGAAATAGAAATGGAAGCTCAGAGGTTTGATTACTTATTTGAGAAAGAGTAAATTATCATTTTACATTGTGATATGTTAAAAATATAATCTCCTAAGTGACCACTTAAACAATACAAAAGTGAAGATAATATATACAATTTTTAAAAATACCATTTATTTTATTACTAAAAACAATGAGATACTTGGGCATAGACCTATCAAGGGATGGATAAAACCAATAGACTGAACACGAGAAAACAATGTAGACATAAAGACTCAAATAAATGGAGAAATACAGTTCAGAAGATCTCATACTGGAAAGATAACAGTTTCCTTTAATGTGATCCCATTCTTAATCACCGCAGGCTCTTTTTGAATAAATTGAGGAGCTGATTTTAATATTCACATGGAAATGCAAAGGAATTAGAAAATCCAAAAACTTTAAAATTAAGAAAAAATTGGAAGGTTAACACTTCCAAGTTTCAATACTTATTGTAAAACTGTAGTATCTAAAAAGCTGTAATTTGAGTATAAAAATAGACATGGAAAAAACAAAACAGAACAGAGTTCTGCAGTATACCCAAATGTATATGCACAACTGATTTTTAGCAATGCTATAAAGGGTAATTTGGTATAGAAATGATTGGGGTTTTTTTCTACAAATGGTATGAGAATGATTGAGTATCCATATACCAAAAAAAAAGAAAGAAAACAAAAAATTTTAATTCATATCTTATAGCATAAGTAAAAATTGAGTCAGATTATAAACATAAATATAAAATTGAAAACTATACACAATCTAGAAGGCATAGGGAAAACATCTTTATGAACTGGAGTTTGGCAAAGTTTTTTAGGTATATATGTGTATATATTTAAGCTGGTCACAGTGGCACATGTCTGTAGTCCCAGCTATTTGGCATCCTGTAACAGGAGGATTTTTTAAGCCCAGGAGTTCAGAGGCCTTATGTTCAATGTAGTGAGACCCCCATCACAAAAGAGAACATTTAATCTTTTACCACACACAGGATTGGCACCACTTATTATTGCAGCATTACTAGACCCTGATTGATGGTGAGGAGCATGGTAAAAAGGGAATTCTAAATTATCTTGGCCTTAGTAAAACATGGATAAAAGTAGAGGTAGATATGTTCTTTTTTTTTTTTTAGTCTAAGAACTGGTTACACAGTGTATCTGGCTTATGAAATGCACTGAGATCTGAATACTCAATACAGGCATACAAAAACATGAGAACACAAACATGTACAGTAACCCACAAGGGATGTGTTCGTAAAATCACAGATACAAAATCCTATATACACTATGTTTTCTTCTATATATACATACTTCTGATAAAGTTTAATTTACAAATTAGACACAGCAAAAGATTAATGGTAACTGATAATAAGAAAGAAAAATCATAGCAATGCACTTTAATAAAAGTTACATTAATGTGGTCTCTCTCTTAAAATATCTTACTGTACTTTTATGTTTTCATTTAAAGGAACCACTTTGTAGCATATCTGAATTGCTAGCATCACTACTCTTGCTCTATGGGAAAATCATTAAGTAAAATAAGGGTTACTTGAACACAATAGCTGTACTACCAAGACAGTAAATCTGATGACTAAGTTGGCTAGTGAGTGGCTAAGACCTGGGCAGCATCTATAGTATTCATGCGCTGCACAAAGAAATGACTCATGTCTCAGGTTGGTTGGAAAGGGAGGGAGTAAAATTGCATCAAGCTACTCAGAACATCACCTGTTATAGTTAGATATAAAATGTCCCCTAAAGAGCTAATTTATTACAGTCATGAGGACTGTAATCCCAGCAGCAGACAGCAGATAAATCCATCACAATGGATCACTTCCCAAATTTATCTGCAAAGTGATCCAGGCCAGTAGGGTGTGGCTGGAGGTGGGTCCCTGAGTGGGGGCTGGGTGCAGCCTTGGGGGTTATATATTGTTACTCCTCCATTTCCTCTCTCTCTCTCTCTCTCTCTCTCTCTCTCTTCCAAGCTCTATGATGTGAGTACAGTTCACGTGCTCTTCCGTTCTCTCTGTGGTTCTCAGTCTCACATCATGAACTGAACAGAAGCCGAAACCATAAGAAAATAAATCTTCTTTCCTTTAAGTTATGTGGCCAGGTCTTTAGATTATGACTGTGAGAATGCTGACCCGAACATCTATTCATAATATGAATTATTTATTTCTAAAATTTGTTATTTAATATTATCAGATCATAGATGACCAGGGAATTTGGAACCATGGCAAACAGAATTTCAGATAAGGAAAAAACTATTGTATACATGATTTTATATGATACATGATACACATAATGCTTATAGGTAATTACATGTGTATATTTTCTGTTGATGTATATATGTGTATAGCTAAAGAATAAAATCTTCAATTTGAAAAGTTTCTTTTCAAATTATAGGATGGAGCAGTTCTTCTAAATTATTTATGTGTATAAGTAATAAATTTAAACAAAAAATGGTCATAATGGGAGCAGGAGGCACTCTTTATAATCAGAAAGCCATATACAGAATAATTTGGAGACAGAAAAAAAACGGATACCAGGAAGCCAGGGAGAGAGTGGGAGATCACTGAAAAATAGTTTTGTGCTAACCAAAATGAAGATGAGATATTTTGGTTGGAAAAGAACAAATTTCATAAAATTCTAGGAAAAATGCTGACAATAGAAGTGATTGAATATAACATGACAGAGAGAAATGAATGCATTTTGTTCAAGCATGTTAGACCTTAGGCAGAATTGTGATAAAGCACAAACTAAAGAAAAAGTCAAACATAGAAGTAAGTTTCTGGAAAAACCTGGTGCTCTGTCTTCATCAGAAGTATATCAATATATCAAAAATAAGATATCCTGAAAGTAGTAATGATTCTGGGCCAGGGAAAAGACCATGAACCATAGGGTTAAGATTGGTTAAATATTTTCACATTCAAATAACAGATCTAATGCCAAATCCTTATCTTTATAATTCTGAAATATTGTTATCATTTGTTTTCTAAAGTTTTATACATATTTTTGCCAAAACTTCCATTTCACATAGTAAATTAATAATATCTTCTGCTCTTAGTGGATTCTGAATAAAATGTTAAACCACTAAGTTCAGTAGTTTAAAAATTCAAACTCTTCTTCATCAAAATCTAACAAATTGTAGTTATAGAAAAGTTAGACATGAGCCGGGTGTGGTGGCACACACTTGTAATCCCAGCATTTGGGAGGCTGAGACCAGAGGATCCAGGTTCGAGGCCAGCCTCAGCTGCTTAGAGAGGCCCTCCACAACTGAGTGAGACCCTGTTTCAAAATAAAGAATAAAAAAAATAGGGCTGGGGGTGTAGCTCAGAGGTAGAATGCCCCTGAGTTCAATCCCCAGTACTAAAAAAAGAAAAAAAAAAAAAGAAAAGTTAGACATAGACATGTATGTTTTTCCAAATTTATAATTAATCTGTATATTTAAATGATACCCATTAACTAGTCAATTGTAAACTGTTCTATATTTATTATTCTATTTGTGACATAATGTCAAATTCTAGAACTTTTAATGACCTACACTGAAACAGGAAATCCCTAGAATCTAGACTTTGGACCACCTCTTAGAATCAAAAATCAAGACCTCCTTGCAGGTCTTGATAACAGATTGAGTTGAGTACAGCAAAGTACAAAGTTAAATGAGTGCTTGCATAGTAGAATGGAAGGACTAGGCAGCACAGAATTGAAATTGGATATCATCCAAGTAATATAATCTCTGAGCAGGCCAGGGCCCAACAATCTAGATGAAAGATGACAACAGAAAATCTAGCAGACAAACTGTTGGCAGGTCCATAGATTGATATAGGTACCAGCCACCAGAAAGAAGATAGAAAAATAAAAAAAAAGAAAATACCAGAGCCGGGCGTGGTAGTGCATGCTTGTAATCCCAGCATTCGGGAGGCTGAGACCGGAGGATCTGGGTTCTTGGCCAGCCTCAGCTACCTAGTGAGGCACTCCTCAACTTAGTGAGACCCGGTTTCAAAATAAAGAATAAAAAGTAGGGCTGGGGTATAGCTCGAAGTCAGAACACCACTGAGTTCAATCCCTAGTACCAAAAAAAAAAAAAAAAAAAAAAAGAAAAAAAAAAAAATACCAGACTTGGGAAT
>PVLC010027322.1:0-21933 GCA_004027655.1 Graphiurus murinus
CATTATGTTAAGTGAGATTAGTCAGTCACAAAGAGTTAAGAAGCATATGTTCTCCCTAATATGTGGATGCTAGGGAGGGGATGTGGCATAGGAGGGTCTCCAGATGAAAAGGAGAGACCCTCGATAAGCAATGAAGTTGATTTAATTGTAGTGGACGCAGGGGGCAGAGGGACGCCCTAAAGCACATGATGTAATTACAAAATCATATCAAGATCACTCACCGAAGTGAACCTGAGGGGGAGGGAAGCGGAGGGGATTGGGGTGGGAATTGGGGAAAGGGTCAAATGAGAACTGTGTGCAAATATGTTGTCAACAACTCGTACTTAACAAAGATGTATGCTATATTGCACGAATTACTACAATAAAAAAATTTAAAAAAAAGAACTAACTAAATAAAGAAATGCTGTATGTTCACAAATAGAAACGCAATCGTACCAAGACGCAGCTCTTCCCAACTATGTCGATAAATTCAATGCTATCCCAATCAAAATCCCAGCATGTTATATTGTAGAGATTAGCAAACTCACTCTAAAGTTTATATGCAAAAACAAAAGACTCAAAATAACAAAATATCAAAGGACAAGAATAAAACTGGAAAACTGACAGCCAACTTTAAAATTTACATTAAATCGATGGTGATCAAGACAATGTGATACTAATGAAAGAATAGATAAAGAGATTAATGAGATAAAAACGAAAGGCCAGAAAGAGACCTGCACAATTATGGTGAAATGATCTTTGACAAAGAATCAAAGTCAATACAATAGAAATAGTCTTTCCAGTACTTGGGAGGCTGAGACAGGAGAATTGCAGGTTTGAGGACAGCCTCAGCAAGTAGTGAGATTCTCATCAACCTAGTGAGACCCTGTTTCCAAAGAAGAAACAAAAAATCAGGCTGGTGGTGTACCTAGAAGGTAGAATACCTCTAGGTTTAATCCCCAGTACCATACATACACAAAAAAAGTAAGTCTTTTCAGCAAATGATGATGAAAAAAACTTGACATACATACAAAAACCAAAATGAATTTAAACAAGAACCTTACACCCTTCACAAAAATTAACTCCAAATGGATCATGAAATATATAAAGACTTTCAAAACCAAATAAGCAACCTATTGAAAGGGTGGGTTATTTTGAACAAACACATCAACTATATCAACAACGCAAGTAAGTACAGAAAGAGATTAAACATAGTCATTTGAGAAATGAAAATTAAAACCATAATGAAATATTACTACACACACATCTATTGAAATAGCTGACCATACCAAGTATTAACGAGGATAGGGAGTAACTAGAACTCCCAAACACTGTTGATTGAAATGTAAAGTGACACAACTACTTTGGAAAATATTTTGGCAGTTTTTACAAACATAAACATATACCTATTATTTTCAAACCCTAGATATTAACTCATTAGAACAACTAGAAATGATCCAAATGTGCATCAACAGACGAATAAACAAGCTATTATATAACCAGCCAAACAAGGTAACACTACTCAGCAAATAGAATGACATGATCTGATGATAGAAGTAATAACATAATAAATTTCAAAGTAATTATGCTGAAGGAAACAAGTCAGAAAAATACAAAGAAAGAATGTAATTCCATTTATAGAAAACTCTAGCAGCCACTATGGAGATCAGTGTGGAAGTTCTTCAGAAGACTGGGAATGGATCCAGCTATACCACACCTTGGTATCTTTCCAAAGTAAGGGAAGACAGAATATTATAGTGATATAGGCATATCCATACTTATAGCAGCACAATTCACAATAGTCAAATTATGGAACCAGCCTATGTGTCCATCAATGGATTACAAAATTATGGGATATGTACACAATGGAATTCTACTCAACCATAAATAAAAACAAAATTATATCATTTGCAGGAAAATGGATGGAACTACAGAATATTATGCTAAATGAGAGTAACCAGACACAGAAAGCGAAGGAACATATGTTTTCTCTCATATGTGGAAGCTAAGGAGAAAATGGGATATAAGAGGGACTACAAATAAAGGAGAAAAAAACCTATCAGGGCAATGAAGGGGGCCTAAGGGAGGGAGGTGGGGGGAGGAGATTTGATGAAGGAAACACTTCAAATGACACTCTGCACATATAGGAAATTACCAATTATCAATGCCAATCTCCATATCATGTATGAGGAAGGGGCGGGAGTAAGGGGGGGTCCCGATAGAAGTTCACCAAGTGCTGTGTATATCCCTACTGCTCTGAACTTTATTATGATGTGTGATTATTTTTGCACCAATAAAAGGATATTTTTTAAAATGCTATGACATAGACATTGTTACCCTCTTTTACAAATGAGGAAATTAAGACACTAAGATCATACAACCAGTGTCAAACTAGTGTCAAAGCCCAGCATCGCTTTAGAACACTTCGAAATTGTAATTCAGTTTAAGAAAATCCTTTTCAACCTTTGTCATTCTTTGGCTCAGTTGCACTTGATAATTATTCTCTGTGAAAATAATAACTTAGGATTTTAGAAAAATTTCCTTAGAAAAGATTCTAGGGAATCACTAACTGCTTTATCTCAACACCCTCATTGTGCACAAGTCAAGACAAGCCTCCTCAGTCCTCCATGTGGCCAGTGACACCGGGGAATTCTGTGGCTTCTGGCTTATCTCACAGTTGTGTTTTAGATGTGAGTTACTCAGTTAAAATAATACTCTGCCAGTGTGTGAAGGTATTGCTACCAATTTCACTAACACATGGGGGGGGGGGGAGTAGGGTGAGATATGGGGTGAAATACCAAAAGAATTGTGTGCATACATGTTTTTAACACATGAATTTAATTATGATGTATAATTGTAGTACACCAATAATATATATATTTTTTTTAAAAAAAGAAACAAGTTATTAATGTCAAAGGGGATAACAGGCCAGTTATGAGCATGTCATTTTACAAATGAACAGACACAACTCAGTGCAGAACCCTCAAGCACTTTGGTTGATTTTTAGCTGGATATTAGTCATTACACCAATAATGGAAACTGTGTAGGAAGATTTTCTTCAACTTGCTTCTCTGCCAACCCAGAAAGGGAAGAAACTTGTGGAAAGCAAGATGCTTAAAGATGACTTGAATAAATGCTTGTTTAAAGAGAGACCATAAATAACAAACACTCCCATGTATCTCTAAGTGGCGTTTAGTCACTTGTGACACTGTTACTGGTGTGTGATTTTTATACAGTGATTATTTACTGAGTCATAGGTGCATGTGTTATGATTTCTATTTTTAATGTGTCCCGTGAGAGAAGTTTTATTATTCCTAGCAGCACAAAAAAAAAAAAGCAAACTGTAGTTTGGTTTGGGGAGAGTAAGGCTTTGTCGATTGTGTTCACACCAGGTGCAGGTTCTACAGTAAATGAATGAATCAGAATAACTGTATTGTGCTCCTAGTCACTAGCCCCTGAACATTACCAGAGAATGTCACAAAGAAGTCTATATTGTCTCGTGTTTTATGCCCTCACTGTTCCTTCCCAATCCTTGGATGCTTAGTCTCCTCACTCACCCTTTCCAACCTTTCAGCATCCCCAGAGAAGGTCAAACCCTAAAATACTGCAAATATTGAGGCAATTCAACATGAATGCCTCACATTCTTTCTTCAAATATTTTGTCTTCTATACTTTGTGTAGATCAAGCCTACATATGCAGGGCCTGGAGCAGAAGTGGAAATGGACACCCATGTCCACATTTTAAATATTTAAAAGTTATTGATGCAGCTAATAAACTAATAAGATTATATATATGTGTTCCTATATAAGACAATTATACCTTCATAATGACTCAACAGGTCAAGATGAGATTAGAAAACTCAGACTCCTCCAGTTTTATAACAGAATCTGGCAGCAGGAGTGGACCAAACCCAGGGACTCATCTCATCCTCTGTTGGCCCCTGAGCTCCATCCTGAACCTCATGAGGCCTTGTGCTTGCCCACCTGGACACCAGCCTGTGTGTTCATCCACATGCCCCAAGACAAAAGCCCTTGACCACCCTTGCTCTCATAGAGACACACTGGCCACTATGTTCCTGGTAAAGAGGTCCATGCAATCCCTGGTCTCAGCTCAGAGCCTTTCTGGGTGCTGGATAAATGGAGCATGGCCTAATGGCAATGTGCATAGGCTCAATGTCAAGTCCACTTGACCCACTGAATTCCTGGCCCCGTGGGAAAAGTGTAGCCTGAGGAAAGCCAGAACAGAAGCTTCAACCATGGCACCCAGGCTGTGTGCTTCTGTTTGCTGAGTCATAGGGCAACAATGCCTTAGATCTCATCTCAAGAAATAATTGTTCTCTCTCCTTCAGGACTTGCGCTCTTGATAACAGTGTTTTGCCTGGTCTTGATATTTATTCCACCATTTGTCATTTCTTTACTTGGAGTTCCACTATTCTCCTTACATTGTTCCCCTGCCCCCAAAGCATTGTCCCCTTTTATTCCAAAGCTATGACCCTATAACCCTTTCCCTCCCATACCAAATGTTTAAATAACAGACTCAACTCGTCCATTCTAGAAAATTAAAAAAAAAAAACTCCAAAATCTTCACTCAGCAATAATAACCATTGCCACCTCTTAGTAAAATTGTTCTAGATACTCCTCTATGTATATATGCAGAGAAATTGCTATATTAATGGGTAGATAAATAACAAGAACATTTTTATTGAAATTGTGTCAGACATGGTATTTAATAAAAATCATCAAAATTACTTTTCTTTAATTCAACCTATAAAGAAGCTGAAACAAATCAGAATTACTGAACTGCAATTAAATATTTCTTTGTACAGTCAATATTAGATTCTAAAGGATATATTTAAAGATCATAAAGAACAGTGAGGCCTTTAACCTTATTTTTTGAATACTGCCAGAGTGCACAAGTGGGTCATCTCTGTTTTATCTTCAAACATCCCCAAAACAGCCTTTATTGCTTCCATCAAGGGGACAGTTGGAAGCAGGTTTCCACTGCCTCATATCCATAGACCTTCCAAAGAATCAGTGGATGGAATTCAGGGGCTTGTGTCTATGAATGATTAAAAATGATATGTTGCCTAGCCTTTAAATGCAATTTAGAATTTCCCTCAATTGTGAACTTTGGCAGCAAACCACAGTAGTGTGTGAGTTTGTCACAAATAGAAATCACTTACATTTCCAAAAATACTGTTTTTACAGATCTTAAATGGTGTTTCACATTCAGCAGTGCTCTGTTAATCAAGGGTCACTTATATATTTTAGTGCAACTTTATTTTTGTACACTTTTATAGTTTAATTTTGATATAATCTGTTCTGCTTACTACATGTGTTTTATTTTATGCATTTAAAACATAGAGAGATGGTACCCACAACCCTCAACTGCCTGTGAGGGGATAAGGTATCCAAACAGTTAAGATTCCTGCCTTGAATGTTCCTGTCAGCCCCTGACCACCAGTTCTTTTTACCTGAATTATAGGAAACAGGTTAGATCCTCTCTTGTTTCTGGTAGAAATTGAGAGAAAAGGCACAACAGTCACAATCCTCTAACAGACAAATTCAGTACCCATCATTTCCAAGGATACAGCTTCTTTATTCTCAGCAAAATAAAATCACATTCCACAGATGCCAGATCCTCCGTATCACTGGCTTACAGATGGGTTTCCTGCCAGTCAACAACTGCGGTTGCCAGGACTTCTGCTCTGACATTCTGATAAGGTTGGAGTTATGCCTTAGAAAATAAGGACATTCTTAAGGCAAATGATTGCTTCACAATGGCCTTCTGACATTGTCCATATGCGATGAAGTAGTTAAGTCAATCAGATCTGAATCACAGGGCCATTCTACTTTACTTCAGTCAATAACATGACCATTTATCATCTGCTGCTTTTTTTAATATTTTATAAAGACAGTGTTCCTAGTGTGTACTATTAGCTTCCTAGATTCTTAGAAAGTATAAGGGCTGTATTGAATATACATACCTAAAGTATGTGTGCATATATGTATGACACATAGTCTGAGCAGGAGTATGTATACATATATTTATATGTATATATAATAGTTTTTGATGCTTACATATGTATGATTGTAAATATACACACACCTTTTTCTAAAGAAAGGAAACATCAGTATTGGTAGTATAGTAACTGGTAATGTACATGTTTATAGTATTTTTTAGAATTTTATTGGTGCAATATAATTATACATCATAGTGACATTCAAAGTGATACATTCATGTTTCTGTCAGTCTTCATTTTTTTCAACTGCTAAACTCAGCACGTATTCCAGTGCACTGCAAAAATGAGCTTAATAAGCAGTAAAATTACCACCTATCCCTATTATATTGTAAGAATGGGAAAAACAGAAAATATATTTCATATATCCATATGTGTGTGTAATCAAGTATTTATCAAGGACTAGCAGATTAAAGATTTAAATATATATATATATATATATATATATATATATATATATATATATACAAAAGCACCCTTGAAATCAGTGAGTGTTTTACTCAAGGAAAGAAGGAAAGGCATATACTCACATGTCCTAGTTTCAAAATGAATTTTTTGTTCCTTGCCCTACTAGTATTTACATTTGGGTTTCTTTTAACAAGCATAGGCATGCTGCTGCCTATTGTCCTGAAAAAATTTGAGAGCCAAGGGGATGAAGGGAGAAAATTTCCAGAAATGAAAAATGGGATTGAGAGATTATCCTCTCCATACTGCTATGCTAAGTACACACAAACTATTATACAATATTAGTTCATTCATTTGCTGTTTGTTTGTTTGTTTGTTTGTTTGTGGTACTTGGGATTGAACCCAGGGACTTTCTACCTCTTAGCTACACCTCCAGCCCTATTTTATTTTGTATTTTGAAACAAGGTCTCTAAATTGCTGAAGCTCTCACTAAATTGCTGAGACTGGCCTTGAACCTATGATTCTCCTGTCTCAGGCTCCTAAATACTGGCATTACAGGCATACACCACCATGAGCTCATTCATTTGTATACTGGAAGTTACACAAAAGGTTGTATAACCTTACACAAAAGGTTGCCATGATTACTAATTAAAATAGTATACAAGCAAAGTACGTGGCAGAAAGTGGCTGCCCAATAAATGTTAATTCTATTATCTCTTCCCTCTTTAAGTTATATCTCAAGGCATGATAAAATAAGATGTTCAAAGAAATACTCACTGTAGTCAAACCCCTTAAATAAAAGGTCACAAAATAAAATACTTCCAAGACCTGGAAAAGTGTAGAACAGTACTCTAGAGTGGTGAGCTCCTTGTCGAGTAAAAAGTAGGATCCTACCTAAATATACACAAATTGTAATCATTAAATAGCACAGTATGGGCTGAATGAAGCACCAAAGAGGCAGCATTCGGTCCTTAGGGCAAGCCAGATACACTGGACAGGAGGTGCTCAGGGAAAATAAATCCCTCAGCCAAAGAAGCTTTATCAAAGGTCCTAAAAAGCTCACATGACCCAATATTAGTCAATTTGCATTGTTATCATTACCAGTATTTTTAATTGTTGAACCTACTCAAGCCCAGATGGTAAGAAATTTGTTCAGGGTCCACACACATGTAGAGCACATTGACCCTAGAACAAAGTCCTGCTTCTATAGGCAATAACCATTTTCTTTTGTGATGGTGCTCTGCATGAGAGAAAAACAAAACAGTAAAAAATGAGATACAGGAGGTACAAAATCTCTACCTTCCTCCAGGTACTTGTACCCAACCCAAAGGTATGAATATCTCTCATTATCACTGCAGGACAGGAATCCAAAGAGGAAAGCTCTCTTTAGCAGATATATTCTTTATATTCTTTAATTAGAGGATGATTTTTTTTGTTTTGTTTTTGCTGGCTCAAACATTCTGTCTAAAAGAAATTTGCATTTGCATATGGCAATTGAGTTTCTCTCATTCATTTTTACCTTTTCTTTTTTGCAAAGTGGGGGAAATATAAATCATGCATCCATGTGTCCAGCCATTTGAGACTATAAATGCCACCTAACTGGGAAGTTTGGGTATGTGAAAAGGTTAAATGAACTTGATTCATCTACTCTCTGTGATTGTTGTTTGGAGAATACTGAATTCCTATAGGAAGGTAAAATTTGAGCCACACTTCTCAGACAGGGCTGAGTTACTTCCCTATCCTGAGTGATCTGATTTGAGATGTGTGCCCTTTATCTGATGTATGAGTATCTGCCTGCATCTGTGGAAGATGAGAACCACAGACTGGTGAATACGGAACTTCACAAGGCAGGAGGAGCCCTGAAATCAGTAAGGTTGGGGGTATTCACAATTGACAAAGCATTAAGAATGAGGAAAAGGAGCACACCAAGGAAGAAATGGCTGAGTCAGCCTTATGTACATTCTTTGTTAAGGACTACACACTTGGTGAGGCTGAGATTAGATCAGAAGAGCCAGGGAAGGGGGAAAAGAATCTAGGAAGCAAAATTGTACCTCCCTGATGACCATTTGCCAAACCAGCTGCAGGTACAACCTGCTAGTCAGCTGGAAATATGGAGCAGGTTATTATAACTGTTGTATGTGAAAACCACCAAATAATAAACCAACTTGGTATACCTACAAATCAGAATGCACTGTGAACTAGAGGCTACCCAAGGAAACTGAATCCCAGAAGTCAAGAGAGGTTGCCAGCATCAAATCTCCAGGAACTGGCTGTGCTCCTAGTCAGGTGTTGCATTAGATTTATGGTTTCAGGGACTCCACCAGCTTTGAAGAAGGAAACTAGCCAGCAATGTAAGGATAGAGGCTGTGATCTTGCACTCCAGGTACAGAGGATCAAGTGACAAACAGATTGTTTGGCAGGACTCAGCTTGGAAAGTTAAACTTAATCACATATCAAGACAGACGCCCAGGCACATAAACTGTCCAAATGTATCCTAAGACCATGGTCCAATGAACACAAAGCTATCCAAGATTCATGCAGGCATGCTGGTTTCAGTTTTGCAGCTGCTACACTATTTCCAGACCCTTTCCTTTACCACTGACGTAGACCCAAACATTTTACAAAAGAACATCCACATGTTACCAAAGATGGCAGGGTATCCACCAAAGCTTCTGATTTCCCCATTTGCAGTGCATAGCTGCTGCCAAGGATAACATTCTTTAGTTGCCTTGTCTCAAGAGACGTCATGTATATTGTTCTTGTCAAGCTGATTGATGTCTGTCTCTTTCAACCAAATTGCTTAAGAAGTAAGTGTACCTCCTACATCCTCTCCTTCTCTATTTGCCAGCTGTATACAAAGGACCATGCAAGACTAGGGAAAGTTTGGGCCATGCAATGAAGGAAGCCTGAGTCCCTCACCCATAGTGAGGAAGGAGGCCTACAGCCACCACCAGCATTGAATGCTTGCATGAATGAAATATAAACTTCCATTGTGTAAGGCCAGTGAGAGGTGTACCAACAGCAAGCATTGCTCAAATCAGTGCACTGAAATATATACATGCAATTAAAATTAGGAAATAAGAACATCAGGGCAAATGTAAAATATATAAAGCCAAAATTTAATGTTAGTACACAAAAATATATGCCTAAGGTTTATAGTGTTTGCCTCAGATGTAAACAGAGCAGCTGTTAGAATAAGACATGTAGGTTTAACAGTTTCTCACCTGGGTCCTCATAAAGCGAAGCCCATGGTGTAATGAACAACTAGAAGACTGGTTACAATCTGTGTTTTGGTGTGAGGAAGTCTGGCTTCCAATTGTGGCTCTGCAACTTACTATCTGCATAAAGTCAGTCAAGTTATTTAACCTTCTGAATCTTCCATGTTCTGAACTGTCAAATAAGGATAATAAAAGTACATCCTGGGATTGTCATGGGAATGAAATAAAGATAATATGTATGAAATTCCAGAAAAGTACAGCCCATGTGGTGCCTAATGAACACACTAAACAAAGCTGAAGCTGAGCCATTGTCAATATTACTATTTTTTAAAACACTGTAAGTCTGGCTATCAGAAATGATAATGAGTTCTGAATCATAGTATACTTCTGAAATAGCAGAATATAGAAACCCAAATCCTAACTGACATTGCCTGACACCTGGGAGAGATTAGGAGGGAGGGTGCCAATCAGATGTCATGGCTCTGAGCTGTTTTGGGGCATGTCAGAAGTTGAGTCTACCCCTCACCCCTGCGGTTGTGTGGCAGTGTTCCAGACTCCACCTGCTGATATCCATGAGGCTTCTGATGCTATACCTGCCTTACTCAGGAGCAACCCAGATCCTGGATGCAACTGAACTTGTACTTCATCCACAGCACGGCCTAAAAATGAATGGAATTGAGGAAGACTGACTGACTGCCACCAATGAATCTTCAAGGATAAGGATTTGAAATTCTTTGGCAGTACATCTAAACTGCCCACAGAATTGTAAAATTATATCAAATTATGTTATCTCCTAATTTTTCATGAATGCTATAAGCTTGGATTATTTTCTTTTCAAAGAAAAGTAGATGATATTTTGATGATATCATAAAAGTCCTATGCACGTACCTCAGACAGAAGAGCTATCCAGCCCCAGGATATAAGGTCTCCTTCCACAGATATGTGCCTTCTGAGAATCCCCTCTCACCTCTCAGCTTGGAAGAATTAGATCATGAGCACCACCACCCCCACCACACACACACACAGTGTTCAACTCATTGTCATCCCTCAAAATGTGACTTTGTTCAGAATTTAACAGTCTTTCCTTGAAGAACAAATTATGCTATCCTGAAATAAACGCTAATCTTTTAGTCCACAGAGAAAAGGCAACAAACAACCAAATATCCGCTCATCACAATGAGCTCAAATGAAGCATGGATTTAAGCTGCTCTTATGTGTATAACCCATGATCTTTATTAGAGTTTGCTTTGCATAATTACCTCAGGGAACTATGAGAAGCCCAGAGCTGCTTCTGAGTCCTGATTCGTTTTGTGCTGCTATACCCAAGGAAGTAAATATAAATCGGAAAGTACTGCCAAGCTCCCTGGCTTCTCGAATTAACCCCTGCAAAGTGAGAATCGCAGCATCCTGGAATCCTTTGGGTATCTGAAGATACACTCTGAGCCAAAGGAGATATCAACAGACAATTTATCTGCCTTGGGGAAAACTAGAAAGTTGCTGAGGGGGCAGTTAAGATTGTGACACTGAGTATTTATACAGATTTTTTTTCGCCCAGAGCTAATCTAGAGGACTCAGAACAGCATCCTTAAAAGAGCTATTATTTGAAAGAACCTCAGTCTGAAAGAGCTGTGAGAAAAGCAAGTTGTCTTAGGGCAGTAGCTGGGACTCTCCGCTACAAATTGTCCTCTGGGCCAGTCATAGGAATGGGAGAGGGC
This sequence comes from Graphiurus murinus, assembly GCA_004027655.1. NCBI lineage: Eukaryota > Metazoa > Chordata > Mammalia > Rodentia > Gliridae > Graphiurus > Graphiurus murinus. The sequence goes on from PVLC010027322.1 coordinate 11,338, forward strand.
AGAAAGACACACAAGAAATAAAGGAAGGACCTGAAAAAAATAAGAGTATGAGAAGATGGCTTATCTAGACATCAGAAGCTGCCCCCAAATAAAGAGAGACCCCAAGAAAATGCCCCTTTAGCCCACCCAGGATTGAAGAGACATGAGACAAAGCTTTTAGCAAAGAAGGGTCTGAACTCCTGAAAATCCCAGTGCCACTTCCCAGGAAACATTGAATCCTCAGACCGACAAGAATGTCAACCTCCCTGGTGTATATACAGGCAGGAGGAAAAGGAATCTGTTCCTGGGGGAGACAAAATGTTAAATATTCATTAAATAAAATGAAAGGTTTTAAATTCCAGAAATTCAGGAGCCAGGCATGGTGCTGCATGGTTGTAATCCCAGTACTTGGGAAGCTGAGATAGGAGGATCACAGGTTCGAAGCCAGCCTCAGCAACTTAGCGAGGCCCTCCACAACTTAGTGAGACTCTGTTTCCAAATAAGAAATAAAATCAGGCTGGGAGTATAACTTGGAGGTAGAATGCCTCTGGATTCAATTCCCAGTACCAAAAATAAATAAACTCCAGAAATTCTGGCAGGATTTCAAACCATAGGATTAAAAATGATATGTTAGGAAACATGGTTTAACGTGATTTACTGATAGAGTTTCCCTGCTGAATTCCAGTTTTAATTTCTAACAGGAAGGTACACCCAAACCCTAACAGATTTGGTGATGCTAGGAAGAGCATGGAGGTCATATGGAATTTAGTGACTTTCAAACTATTTCACCATGCCATCCTGTTTCTCATATGTTTTTCCATATAATTTTTTCTCAGAGCTCTTAATTCATACTTTCTAAAATTCTCATCCTAACAGGTATGGGTCAAACTATACCCATGTATCTTATCAATAATAAGATCCAGGATGAGGTGTGTCCCAGAACCACTGAGAAACATTTGGAACTACCCTGATTACATCCAACAGAAAGAAGTTAGTGAGAAAGTTTCTAGGTCTGGATTCCAATAGAAATCTTTCCTACCCTAATCCTATGGTCATGTCACAGATGGGTAGAATTGGCTGTTGCACTTGGAACGTAAGATCATTATTGTGATTCCCTGCTTAAAACCACCTCCTTTACTGAAGCGGGGATTAACATGTCAGCACTATTACACAGTAAGGCAATCTGTAGGAATTCTCTGGTTAATACAAAACTTTAATCCATCAACATGCAATAATGCCTTTTTTGGAATCAGTATGTCAAATCAACCAATTGCTATAAAACGAAAGGAATCACGGAAAAATGCTGGTACATGTAAGCATGTGGGAAAGAAAAAGAAGGAAATGCAAAAATACATATTTATTTTTTGTGCAAAAGAATTCAATGAATGAATAAATGAAATAGTTTCAAATAGAAGGAAGTTCTAGAAATACATAAATCCCTAAAACTAAAGCCTAGAGCAGACCTGAATGCCAGAACACTGGTGGACTGAAAACAAAAGCCAGGTAGACCATATATGACCAGAAAAGGGGAACTAAAAAACAAATATCCTTACCGTCTTTCATTCTTAACCAGGCCAAGCTTGGCTTGTTTAATTCTCTTTTCAAAACTTAAATCAATGCAGTGACTACTACTAGATCAAAACTCATGGTAAAATTATTAAAAGAAATGTGAAATTTGTATATGTGAGTATGTGTATGTATTATCTAATTTTCTAAGCAATATTTCTTTTCTTGTATCTTTTCTGTGTTTGCACATGTGACTTTGAAAATAATCTTCACTTTCATCCAATCAACTACTTTCATTCCCTCAGTACTGCTTTCTGAAATCCTCGCAGAATATGTAGATGGATTTTCAGCTGCCCCTATGAAACCCACTAAGAGTTCTGCACTTGTGAACTGGTCAGGAGGACATGATGAACAATACCATCATGACTTTCTAAGTGGCTTCACACTTGTTAGCCTTTGGGGTCCTAGACCCAAAATACTCATGTGTCTCTGCATAAAAAGTGAACTGAAAACTTTGTAGCAGACATAAGTTATTTCCACCAATTTCTTTATTTTTTAAATCTCACTTAAAAACCTCTGTCATTTTTCTTTCTCCTTGCATCTTTCCTTTGTTTTTCATTTACCCATGCAAATTGTTTTAAGGTATTCTTTGTGTGTTAACAGCACAAGGCAAGGTTAAATTTTATGACATTGGTAATGCCATTTTGAAAATGAATAGCTCTTGTTGGGTTTCTTTATGACTCTGAACATTCCTCAAAGAAACCACCTAGTGCCCCACTCCCACATCACTGTGGTGGTTCATATTTGGAAGCAACTGTCAGAGTCAAATCCTGTGCTTTCCTATTGGGAACCAATGTTTGAGACTATGATTGCAGTAGCATCAACCACTATAATTAACACACACTATGCAACATGCCACCCTTTCACACTTGTAGGACCTAAAATAAGCCTCTGCATTATTTTACATTTTTCTGGATATCAACATTTATTAGCACATTGTCAGTGAATCACTCAATTTAAATTTAAATGCCTTCCCTCAACTTATAAACTTGTGATAAAAAAATACTATTTAAAATTTCAAAGACATCATGAAAATGGACATTAACAGAAACTCCATGTCTGCTAGCCAATTGAAGAAAATCTTTCCCTTTAAACAGGAGAAGAAAAGCTGCGATGTAATTTTTCACAAGAACAGTGTTCTGTTGCAATTTGCTAGCATGAGAATTTCTAAAAGCCTGCCTTGTAGGAAGGCTCACTTCTTTAAAAAAAAAAAAAAAAAAAAAAAAGCAAAATTTCACTTACTTAACAGGCTCACAAGCCCGCAGAGACATAATTACATCTTCTCTCCTTCAACTTATAATTTCTTCAGGCTCTCAGGTTGCTACAGAAAAGCTACAGAGATCTGGCATATCCAAAAATGGGACTCCCATTTGATACCTTCCGATTTACTTTTCATTTCCAACAACAGAAGCCCAGTGTAAGCCAATGGAGCTGATGCCGGAAGTTCTATTTCAGTAAAAATCTGGAATACCCCATAACTGGAGTATAATTCTCACTTGATCCAGCATTTAAAAGCCTTTGTATCCATTCAAAAGCAGAATGATTAAAATTTGTGCTACAGACCTGGTATATTTTGATGAAAGGCCTTGTGAAGTATCTAGGTTAATAAGCAATATGAGTTCCTTTCAGATTTGGGCAAAAATCCTCCCTAGCTAAAGAAATGTAGTAGTGCATTGTATGTTCCTATGCACCACTTACGCGGTTCTTCTGCTCTCTGGTAACAAAACAACGTGTTCGTTAACCCCATTATCCAGGCAAGGACAAAAATGCTTTTTGCAGCTAGATGATGGGATTCAGGTGTCTTTGTGCCAGCCCAACTCCTCAGAACAAAGAGAAGTTGATGAAATTCCACATTTCATAAGAGGAACCTCAGGCTGTGTGAGCCATTTATTTTTCAGTTACAAAAGCTTGTCAAGTTCCAGAAGCTTTAGTACCTTCAAATGGAAAATACAATTGATACAGTAAGGGCTTAGCCAATTGTGTCTTTTAAAAGTATAATGGGGTAGACATATTCCACATAGAACATTCAAAGAGATCAAGTACCCAGGAGTGAATAGGACAGATCAAAAAGAACATTCTCTGTTCTAACCATAGGCAATCCCTAATTTTACAGCATGGCTATATTGCCAATCAAAATCCCCCAAATTATAGCATTTGGAGGCTGGAAGAAATCTCCAAAATACCTCCTGACTTACTTAAGGTTAGTGAGTGTTAGACTATGAGAATTAAAATTTTTAAAAATGAACAAAGAAGGAAAGTTATGATTTGCTTAATGAGTTACCTATGTTATTAAAATCACTTTAAAAGATCAATTAAAAGATTTATTTTTATTTTAGTTGATAGGATGGTTCAAAATCCAGTGATATTTTAAAGAGAGCCTTAGCCCATTCTTTCTACCCTGCTCCAAGCTTAAGACTGCAGCAAATTCATTTGACTCACACTTTTATCACATAAAACTGAAATTTATGAAAAGTTCAACCTGTCACTTCCCTAGAAATGCCTCCTGATGAACATTTATTGATGACTGATTGATATCAAACCATTGTGGGGGAAAAAAGAGATGTAATATTAAAATTAAACTCGCCTAAAGGAACTATAATAGTAGATCCAGCATATAGTCCATTTTTATGATTTATTAAATTACAAAGGAAATGAATATTAATTTTAGTAATTGTGGTAACAAAGTAACAAGGTAATTGCCTTGTGCTAAGGCAAGATAAAAATTATATATCACTTCATGGAAAGAGTGGAAAAGGTATGAATATATTCCTTAATCATTGCTGGGATAATTAATAAATATAATGAAAGCATTTCACCTTGTAGCAACTGATAGGAATAACCAGCAACATAATAGAAATTGATAAAAAAAAATCCAAATGTCTCTACTGTACGATGTGCAAAGAATTGTTTCTGCACTGTTTTCAATCACACCTGCACACACAGATGGTAAATTGCCACCAGGGGCTTGTCTGGGAAAGAAAAGGAAAAGGAAAACCATCATTTTAAAGTATCTATTTGAGTGTTTTAACACATAACATATCCCATATGCAGAAAAAAAAAAAGAACAGCTTTCTTTTTTAAAAGTAAATCTTTTTTCTCACTGTAAAAGTAATCCTATTCATAGTAGAAATTTCAAAAAAAAAAGTAGAATTTTCAGAAAAGTAGGAGGAAATTATCTCTCTCACAAGTCTACTATTCAATTAAAATTTTGGTATATTTCTTTTTTCTTTTTCATTGTTTGTCAGAGACTCATTTATTGTTTGTTTCTTCGTTTTTAATCATTCTCATCACATGGAGATTGATCTAAGTTCAGAAGTGATTGGCAATTACCAAAGTTTGCTAAAGTTGAGTGACAAAACAATCTAAAATCTGGAAGAATATGTATATCAAAGGTTGAGAAGATACTACATACCTAGAATAGTTAACAGTTAACATGCTTTAGGGCAAAAGAAAAGAGTATGATTCCAAGAGTGCTAAAGGTAATTCCTCATAGGCAATTTTTTTTTTTTTTTTTTTTTTTTTTTTTGCGGTACTGGGGATTGAACTCAGAGGCATTCTACCTCCGAGCTACACCCCCAGCCCTATTTTTTATTATTTATTTTGAAACCGAGTCTCACTAAGTTGCGGAGTGCCTCACTAGGTAGCTGAGGCTGGCCACGAACTCGGATCCTCTGGTCTCAGCCTCCCGAATGCTGGGATTACAAGCATGTGCCACCACGCCCGGCTCCTCGTAGGCATTTTAAACATATTTTAAACAACATAAGCTTAATTGGAATGCACATAATATACAGATGCAGTTATAGAATAGATATAGATATAATACATATATAATCACTTGATTCTTTTCTCTGTGTGTGTGTGTGTGTGTGTGTGTGTGTGTGTGTGTATGTGTTTTACTGCGGATTGAACCCTGAGGCATTCTACCTTCAAGCTATACCCCAAGCCCTTTTTATTTTTATTTTGAAACAGGGTCAGTCTCACTAGATTGCTGAGAGTCTCACTAAGCCAGTAGCTGAGGGCTTCAAACCTGTGATCCTCCTGTCCTCAGCCTCCCAAGTATTGGGATTGCAGGTGTGTGCCATCACTCCTGGCGACAGTCATGTGATTCTTAATGACAGAGATTCATTCTAGGAAATGTGTCATTAGGCAACTTTTTAACTTTTTATTGCATAACAGCATAGAGTGTACTTACACAAACTTATATGGTATAGTCTAGAATATTCCTAGGCTAAAATGATAAAAGCCTATTGCTCCTAGTCTACAAAACTTCAGCATGCTCTTGTACTAAATACTGCAGGCAATTGTAAAATACTGGTCAGTGTATCTAAATATATATCTAAACAGGTTTGTTTATACCTGCATTACTAAAAACACATGAGTAAAGAGTTGTGCTAAGACACTACAATGGCTGCATTACTAAGGGACAGGAATTTTTTAGCTCCACTATAATCTTATGGGACCATTGTCACATATACGGTCTGTCACTGAACAAAATGTTGCTATGCAGCGCTTGCCTATGTATTCAGGATATAGATAGGTCTTCCTTTCCCACAATGCTTCTGCTATCACCAACAAATATGGACTTATAGAATGTTTTACACCCTTCATGCCACCCCAGTTGTTTCTGACAAGGGAACATTTACTATGGAAAAGAAGGAAATGAGCTCGTATGCACTAGATTTATTAGTTTTACCCTCTCAATCCAAAAAGCTGGCCTGATGGAGGAGAGGCCTGATCTACTAGAGATTCTGCCACGTGGCCAGCCAGGTTATTTTATAGGCTACAGGATGCTGCAGGTTGAGATTCTCAGGAAGCTGACTGATGAGGTTAGCATCCGAGGCATATTGCATTCAACATCTGTGGCAAAGAGGGAAGGAAGAAGGGCTGAACACAGGCAGAAGTTGAGCTTCTTTGCAAGTCCAGTGGAAGGTTCTGCTAACCCTGCATGGAGTTTTGAAGATGAGAGTGCCATTCAGAGTTGTCCAGAGTGGAGCAACCCTTTATTAAACAGTCGCTGAGCACACCAGGCCCTGGAAAAGGGGTGTGACCTTGGGACAGGTGGCTCTCTCAACCAAGGCAATCCTCAAAAAAGGGCTGGAGCTAACAGTGCTTTTCCAGTAATATTCTCAGCACCTGAAGATATGAGTATTTCTTTTTTCCTCAAAGAGGATCTGGGAAATGCATCACAACATTCACCGTAAGTGCTGTCCTAAACGATGTACTACATGATCTGGCCAGCAAACAACACAAGATTTCTGGAAATTAGATGGTGAGAGTGGAAATGCCTATTGTTCTTAATAATGACTATTATTCTTAATAATAATCTACTTGCAAAATGTTTGCTTCCCATGTCCCAATATCTCTGTACTCAGGTGTTTTAGTTGTCTTGGTTCCCAAGAAAAGGATGCTTCTACCAGGAAACAAAAATTCTTGTTTAGTGGAGTCTGAGATGGCTACCTGGCCATGTTTGCATCTTCATGATGCTAAGTTGGCAAAGAAAGAAATTACTCTCTTTCTAAGGTAACTGATCTTGGGTTATAAGGGAGATTTTGTTGCTAATATACAGTAGAAAGAGGAATGTATGTTTGGAATTCATGGAGTAAAAGTTAAATATCTGTATGCGCCAATAACCCAAGGAAGAATCATTAATAGGAGTAACACTTTAGGAATGAAGATTTAGAATACTCTACTAGGTGAATAAGGTAAGGTACTGCAATAGAGAAAGAAATGTGGAATGGATACTAGAAAGATGAAGTTATAGCTATGAAGTATAGTGATGTAACCAGCCGCAGACATAAAGATAGAAGTAACTATATGCTTTCTATTCCTTTTGTTCTGAATATATTACATTGTTTTCTCCATTCTATGTCTATCAGTAGGTATGTAAATAGTGATAAACCTTGGAATTCAATATTTAAACTATAAAATATCAAGAATTATAACTTACCTAGGAAAACAATAAACAGATGACATATAGCTAGAATAGAGCCTTGTTGTGTATAAAAGGCCAGAAACAGAAATTCTATGTATTAGAAGGCCATCCTGTTTTGATTCTCACAGAAGTATTACAATGGAATCTCCTATAGTTGTCAGGAACCAATGACACATACTGGTTTATATGAGCTATACTGAGCTCATTACAATTTAAAATATTGCCAATTTCTGACAGAAAACCTACACTCTGAATTCTCTTTTATGCCCCTTTTATTCGAAATCATTCCTCTCCATGTTGAAGAGTCCCTTAGCATAAGAGAGGGAGGAAGGAAGGAGGGAGAGAGGGAGAAAGAGATAGATCCTGAAACACTTTGCTTGGCTTCAAGTGATGTCACATGCTCCTCTTAAGTCTTTATTCTCTCAAATTCTCCTCTAATGGCTCGTCTTCCTCAACCTATCTCTTGGTGGTTCCTTGAATCTCAGCTCTAACTCAGTATTACCAGTTTTGTTTTGTTTTTGTTTTTTCTGTCTGTGCTCTTTCTATCAGCAATCTCTTCGGTGCTCATGGGCTCAATCAGCACATACAGATGTTTCATAAATGCATGTCTCCTCAATGCAACCCAAGCCCATCGTCAAACTTGATACTTTAATGTCCAACTCACCACTATATATCTTCACTTGGAAATCTACAAAGTAACTCAGACACATGTCTAAGATCAAACTCACCATCTTTTCCCCAAAACCCAGCACTCAGCTCAATGAGTAGTATCACTATCATTTGATTTCTCAATGCAGAAATGAGATGTTACCTTTATTGCCTTCCTCTCACCCTTTATATCCAGTAAACCTGATCCATTTTATTTCATCTCCATTCATTCAGATCAATTTTATTTCAGCTCTCAAGATCCTACATCTGCATTTCCACTGTCACTATCCTATTCCAAGTGATAGGGGTAGTATGGTCTTCTCGAAGAAAACTGCCTGGACTACCACAGCCTCCCAGCTGCACTCTAAGACCTCCTTTCACTTTTTATAATCTGTTCTTCTCCACAGTAAGAGAGGTCTTTCCAGAATGCAAATCTGATTGCATCACCTAAAATTCTTCAATGACTTTCATTGTCCTTAGGTTTAAACCCAGTAGAATTACCAAGAACTGAGCCCTGCTTGTCACATTCTAACCTTGCTGGGACCACAGGCACATTGGCCTTCTCTCTAGTCCTCAGGCATCCTCCTCTTTTCTGCCTCAGAACTTATGTACACATACACATACACACACACACACACACACACACCCCTAATTAACTCTTATTTATTCTAATCCAATTTGAGTAGTCTTCTCTCAATGTCCTGGCAAGGTCAAAATCTTTATGATGTGCTCTATCTCACATGTTCATTTCCTGTATAGCTTTTAGTTAACCTATCATTTCTCTGATTTCCTTATTTAATCCCATCTTCTTCATAAGACTGTGAGCTCTGCAACAGCAGGACCATGAAGATTTTGCTCATTTTATCCTCAGCATTTAGCACAGTGCCTCACACACATGTGGCACTTTTGAAATGTTTGTTGAAGAAGATGACAAAGGATTTATAGCTTTATTGTTGATTTATTTCCCAACAATATGGTCAAGTTTATAAAACACTTTCAAATGCCTAATCTCAGTTTCCCTGCCACAGTAACATATAAGATGAACTGCTAGCAATGCATTGCCACTACAATTCTCTGTCCCTGATACTAACAGAGGTTCATCCCAGCTTCGTAGTCCAAATACAGGCATTTCTGCTCCAGGAACAAATATGCTATATTAGTCAAGGTTCTCTAGAGGAACAGAATCTATAGGGTACATTATATATTCTATTGTGTGTATGTGTATATATATGTACATATGTGTGTACATATGTATATGCATCCATATATATGCACCTCTATATATGTATACATACATATACATGTATATATGTGCATATATAAGCGTATATGAATATATGTATATAGATATATGTATATGTTGCATATACATATATATGTATTATATAGATATGTACATATATGTATATTTGCTCTCTATATACACACATGTGTGTGTATATATATATGCATGTGTATATATATATACATATAGAGAGAGAGAGAGAGAGACAGAGAGACAGAGATAGAGACAGAGACAGAGACAGACAGAGAGACTTAGTATTCTTTATGAGAACTAGCTCATGCTATTATGGAGGCCAAGAAGTCCCATCACATGCTGTTTGCAAGATGGAGAACAAAGAAGCCAGCGGTATAATTCCACCCCAGTCTCAAGGCCTGAAAAGCAAAATGCTAATGTCACAGGGCAGCAGAAAAGAAGATGAATGTCCCATCTCAAAAAGAGAGAGCAAATCCACCCTTCCTCCGCTTTTTTATTCTTTACAGGCCCTGAGTGGATTAGATGATGCCTACCCATATCTGCTTTACTCAATTTACCAACTCAAAATGCTCATTACCATTCACACCTAAAATCATCCTTAGTCCATCCTTTGCAATCTTATGCCCTTGGGTTTTTTAAGGATCTATTTTTGAGATGTAGACCATGGCAGTATTCATTTCCAGTAACAGGCCAATTACATAAAATTAAAATTTAATCTGGGGAAATTCTTCATGATTATCATTATTTAATACGAGAGAAATGCATTCTTAGCAGTTGATTCTGTATTTGCAGCATCCACAAATAGGACCACTATGTGAAAATCAACCCATGTCTTCAAGTCACTAAACCAAAAAGGTACTTTTTTGCAAGAAAGACATTTCTGTAACTATTTCCTTATGGTCTTCCTAATATCTAAGGCTTTCTCTTAAATTGTTAAAAAGTTGACATCTGAGAGCATAGAATATTAATTTGTTAAGATATAACAAAGCTTACTTTCCAGCCAGGCGTGGTGGCGCACGCTTGTAATCCCAGCATTTGGGAGGCTGAGACCGGAGGATCCAGGTTTGCGGCCAGCCTCAGCTACCTAGTGAGGCACTCCGCAACTTAGTGAGACTCGGTTTCAAAATAAAGAAGAAAAAATAGGGCTGGGGGTGTATCTTGGAGGTAGAATGCCCCTGAGTTCAATCCCCAGTACTGCAAAAAAAAAAAAAAA
>PVLC010027323.1:0-22106 GCA_004027655.1 Graphiurus murinus
CACACACACACACACACACACACACAGACTCACAAGTAAAATTTTCTCCTTACAAGCCTCAGGAAGTTAATCATATAGTTTCTCTGAAATATGGAAAATATCAAATATAATAGAATATATTCCTATACTTACTTATATTGTGGTTTTAGAGCAAGTGTTCCAAGAAAATGAAATCAGAAGCTGCGAGACTTGTTGAGGTTTACATGCTAGAATCCACACGTAATAATTTCTACCATATTCAATTGCTAATGGCAAGAAGAAAGGAAGAAAGAGAGGGAGGGATGGAGGGAGGGACGAGGGAGAGAGGGCAGGTGGAAGACAGGTAGGCAGGCTGGTTTGTGGATTTAAGGAGTGAGAAATTTTATCCATCTCTTAATAAAATATTTTTAAATTATAACTGTATTTAATCTACAATAAATAGATTATATGCATGGATCATACAATTACCTTGGATTGCTAGTAGACTTTAGTTGGAAAAAATGACAGTGACCCATTTAAAAAGATGTCAGCCGGGCATGGTGGCGCATGCTTGTAATCCCAGCATTCGGGAGGCTGAGACCGGAGGATCCGGGTTTGTGGCCAGCCTCAGCTACCTAGTGAGGCACTCCGCAACTTAGCGAGACTCGGTTTCAAAATAAAGAAAAAAAAAAAATAGGACTGGGGGTATAGCTCGGAGGTAGAATGCCCCTGAGTTCCATCCCTAGTACCGCAAAAAAAAAAAAAAAAAAAAAAAAAAAAAAAAAAAAAAAGATGTCATGAACCTTTTACAGACTTTTACAGATACCAAAAGATTTGTAGATGACACAAAAGAGAAAAGAGTCAGGCAAGTGGAATGAATCGTAAAAGAACAGATATTACGGTATGATTATAGAAGTAATGATGTAGAGATTGTACATAAAGAAGGTTGACTTCATGTCCCAATCTTAATGTGTGTTTTGTTCCAGAGTCCCAATGCATCAGTTACTTCCTGCTGCTATAATGAAACGTCCCCAAATATTGGGGACTTGAAATAATAGACATATTATTTCTTTCTTATATAACCTGAGAATCACCATTCAGCTGAAAGTGTGCTCCATGAAACTTCTATTTCTGGGACTAGATTAAAAGAGCATCACTATTGGTAGCATGGTGTTCTCTTTGTAGAGGGAGGTAAAAATATTTAAAGATGATTTTTGTGTGTGTGTGTGTTTGTGTTGTTCTTCAAATTGAACCCAGGGACATTCTATCCCAAGCCATACCTCTAGAGCCTGTTTTATTATTTTTTTTATAAAATTTTGAAACAGGGTCTCACTAGGTTGCTGAGAGTCTCACTTAGTTGCTGGGGCTAGATTTGAACCTGCGATTCTTCTATCTCAGCCTCCCAAGTACTGGAAATACAGGCATGCACTACTGTGCCTGGATTAAAAGTAAATTTAAATACAGTTTATTCTTCACCTTTCAGGCATGCTATCTTAGAAGTCTAACAATTACAACTTTTAGAAAAGGTGAGATTGTTTCCCTTCATCAGGGGTTGTTTGGATCCTTTACTTATGCTAGATGGCAATAAGTGATTTCCAGCCCACCAGATAGAATTGAAAAATATGGTTCTTACAGTCACCCCAAGAACTGCCATTTGCCCAAATACTCTCTCATGTGTGTGCAAGGGGAAAAAAATATAGGCACCAAGCTGATGATTATGCACCTACACTGATGAGCATTACAAAATAGCACTTAAAATGTGGTTTTTAATTCCTATGTTTTCATATCACAAGAATGGCTTCCAAAATTGACAGATCCTTCCTGTTTGGATGATTTAGAATGCTTTAGCTAGTATTGAACAAAGTTAAATTTGTTAACTTGTCACAAGAAGATAGAGCACAAACCACAGTGAACTTTGGTCAGTCTCACCGAGGAGGAGGTAATAGTTTGCTTCATGCAGAATTTGGGCTTTTTATAAGTGTTTTAGAGAAAGGTGCAAGAAAGGGCTAGGAAATCTGTTCCAGATTAGAATCTGTCAAGAAACAGATCAATTATAATTCATACTCTCATAATTTTTAGTTGGGTATCAAGTGAATTTGGTATAGGAGGCATGAGGAATAAAGAAGGGCTAGGGTTTTTCATTTTTTTTTAAGCAATATTACTTCATAATTGTTTGGAGTGGGGATTTTTTAAAATAGTAGTCTCTGTATATATACATGTATATACTATATATATATTACTACAGGTTCATAAAGTAGTCTTACTTTTGCTTAGTTTTACTGTGTCACAGAATGTCTTGCATTATATTAATGGTATTCTGTGTAATTATGTTTATGAGAGAGCTACGGAATGGTTTTTATGTTATTCTTTTATTATTGATCTTTTTCAAATGATTTAGTTCTTTTCTAATTCTGCTTGTATTGTTCTATTTCTTTATTCTGAACACTTCTAGTTTGCTTTCTACATAAGCAACTTACTCAAAATCATATGCCTCCTTTCTGTAAGAGACTTCATGAGTTTTCATCACTTAGATGTTCTATTAACCAATCCCTGACAATGACATACCAAAACTTTATTTGTACTTTTACAACCTCGATTTACAAATGTGAAAGATTCAGTAGTGACAGCTGATGTATTAGAAATGTGTTCTTGTCTAGGAAATGTATGAAGTGACCTGTTTTTGGTGCCTTTTATAAACTGATAAAAATCACCTTGCCTTAAGACATGGAAATATACAAAAAACATACATAAATATATGTAGAGATAGATAGTGCATGTGAGTATATGTGTAGTTTAAAAGATAAATTTTGCTCTTGAAAGTCATAATGAGTGAAGTCAATGTTCTTATGGTCAAGATAATAACTTGAAAAAATATTTGACCTTTGCTACAAAGGAGCTAATGATATTTCTATTTTTTAGAAAATATTGTACATCTCAGCATGAAATCAGTATCTTGCTGTTAATCTACAACTTTATTTAATTCAAGTGCCTCTCCTGTTGAAAATAGTCTCAAAGAAATGAGCAAATAGAAGTGAAAGTGTTTTCTAATCTATAAAACCTTTTTAAATATGCAATAATCATGACTCTGTCCCTGATATTGAAATGAAAGTATTTGTCAAGTCTGTTCATTCAAATACTGTTAATGGGGACTGCCTGAGCACCAGATCCATATGTAGACGTTGGAGTTACAAGAATAAGAACTTTAATTCTTTTTAATGTGTAGTCTGGTTCAATAGTTTTCACTCCTGTTTAAGTATTAGAAGCATTCAAAGAGGAGAATAAATCTCAAAAACCTGAAGCCTACCTCAGGCTAAATAAATAAAAATCTCTAGGGGGTGAGAATTAGGCAGTTGAGGAATTTTGTAAGATCACCAGGTGATACCAATACGGTCCCCATATTGACAACTACTTGTCCAAAAGTTGATATATGCAGGTAAATAAAATTCCACATCTGTGTGGCAAGTAATATGATAATATAAGATTAAATGAAACTTCCAGACATGGTAGAACTCACCTGTAGTTCCAGATATTCCTCTGGACGCTAAGACAGGAAGATCACTTGAGGCCAAGAATTTGAGACTAACCTAGGCAACATAACAAGAGCTTGTCTCAAAAACCAAAGTAACAACAAAGAAAGATCTAATGAAACCAAAAAGGACCACAGAATGAGCTGGTAAAGGAATAGGAGAGAGTTAAAAAATCTTCCAAAAGGAAATACGAATTAGGCTGAGATCCAAAGAATGGAAGTTGGTAAAAGTTGACGGTGGTGAATTTTATATAAAAAAGTGCTGTAAAGTCCAGGAGTAACAGATAGTATCACTTCTTTTGCAAAGTAAAACGATTTTAATGCAATTGGAACAGAACTTGAAGAAGAGATCAGTGAAAGGGCTGCATATAGACAACCCTATGTGCATGTTAAGGAATATGGATTCTATCCTACAGGCAGATTTTAAACAGGATAGTGACAGAACATTTCTTAGTTCCCAAGATTGATTAGAAGCCCTATTTTTCACAGGCAGAAAAGTACAAACATGTTTCTTCAAAAGAAAATTCCTATGGCTTCTATTACTTATGAATTCCATTATTTATATATATATATATACTTATATTATTTATATATATATATATATTTCTTTAGCTTTAGGTCAGTGGTTCTCATATTAGAAATAATGAGTAATCACATCAATAATATTTCAGACTAGATTGAAAATAAGGGATTAAACAGCTCACCTACTGGTGTCTACTATGATGTAAAAATAACCCACCCACCTTCATTCCCTGCTGCTTGAGGGGCTCAGAGGAACAGTCCCAACTGTACAGCACTGTGAACCTGAACCTCCCTTTGAAATTAAAAGAAAAACTTCAAGCACTTGAACTTAGGGGGTTAATGACTGTCTTTAAAACTCCCATGTACTAGAGAGAAACCATATTTGCATGCCTGCCATAAGGGTACAATGATCAGCTAAGTTTGAGCCACACGTCCCACTAATGAACTAACCAAGTGGTAAACCAACGTCTAGGGCTAAGAAAGACAATAACTTTCTTTCAGAACATGATGCAAAAGCAGGAAGTAAGGTTGTGCTCAGAGGAGGCATACATACAGCCATTAAGGGAATTAGATGGTAAGTAGCCCTGCGCCCGATTTCTTACTGTTGGATTCCATAGAAAATAATTATTACCTAAAAATGAAATCTGCTATACAAAACACAGCTAGACCCAAGCTTATGGGGAGACAGAAGCAGATGGAAAAGAGAAAATATAATTAAAGTGGCTTTTGTTGTTAAATAAAGATTAATAACTGCCACTCTACTGCTAAATTTGTCAGGTTCCAATATAAAATGTGACTTAAGTCAAAATAGTTCCTCTTTTCTTTCCTGTATTTGATGACAAACGATGAACACCTGCATCTGCTTTTAGATAGCTTATTTACCCTTTTCCTTCATATCTACTTTCCATTTCTTTCATATTATTAGCAGCCAAGTGATACAACATTAACATAGGAACTCATGACATTCATGAAGCACAATCAGTGATGGGCAATTGGGAATATCAAATTTGGTTTCTTCTTTATCCTTTAATGTTTACTCATGTTGAGAGGGTCTTGAGTTTCCAATCAGGATCGGGGATACACTATCCAATCACACACAGGTCAGGGGAACCAGGCAAAGGATATCTCAGTAATGTCTATAAATAACTTTGATTTCATTAAACATACTATAATGAAAATGAAATCATCATCATCATTTTATCATTAAGTTCTTTGGGATGTAAAATATTCAAAACAATAGGAACTAAAACACTTGAAGAGTGATGAATAACTAGCTTTGCTGTTTTCTGAGAGTTTAGTTCCATACATCTGTGGCTACGTGCTCACAGAGAAAAGAAAAAGAAATGCAAAATATTTTGCAAATTAATTTACTAATGATAGTATGTATGACATGGAGAATATCAGAACACACACTATCACTTATCTCTAGCTAGTTAAGTTTTTTGTTTTTTGGCCAGATTAGATTCTAAGTGATTTTATATAGGAAAGTTGACACTGTGATAGCAAGAAAATTATTGTAGGGAATTAATACCTGCCCACGGCTGGTACTCACTGAATGCACACATTTAGTTTGAGAATCTTTCTTTATCTTTGGCACTGAGCCTACATAATTATAGAAATTATGTCTATAGATTTTTTTGGGGGGGGCTACCTATAATTTACCTCCCATGTTTTTGTACGTTTCCATGGTCACTATAATTTTTAATGTACAGTATTTGGAAATGCTTGTCCTTACAAGGAAGAAGCTGCTTTGCCCTGTTTTTTCCACATGGAGGATTATCTGATGATAATGATAGGTTTCCAACAGTGGCAGGAAAGCGACCAGGGACACAAAAGGCCTGCACAGATGTCAGGACTGCTGGGGAACTGCCCTGCCATGGTTGATGCACTAGAGTTTAAATTCTCTTTAAATTCTCTTCACATAAAAAAAAGAGAAAATTTGAAGTTCAGCCTCCGAGAAAGAGTATTAAAAAGACCAGGAGGATTTCATCCAAGTTCCATGGGTGATAAAGCACATCAATCTGAAACATTGCTAGTACGTTGCTGATTTCCCAGTCATTCTTCCATTTGTTGTAGCTGAACAATGATAGCACTGTTCCATCAAGGGAAAATGATCCGTCCTCCCCACAAAAAGCTTTCTACAGGGCAAAGCTATAAAGCGCTAGATTTATTAACAATTTCCATTTCAAGAAAGACACTGTTTATATGGCAGTAAAGCTGTACTTTAATGCAAATGCAGCACTTCCAGACTGTTTTCCTAATGCCTTCAAGACTCCTGTAAATAATGCAGCCCTGGGTGGCGTCTTTCACTTTTAAACAATTTGAGCAAACCAGTTCAAGTTGTAAACATCCAAATGTACTTCCTTTAACATCATAAGAGCTTTGGAAACACTCTGGAATTTGTCAATATACTTTTCTAAATCTGATTGATATATGATTGCCAAAATAGCCACAAACGCGCTTACGTGAATTCTCCCTCCAAACAAGGACCTCAGGGCACCGGGAACGTGAAGCACAGTACAATAAATTTTGAGGAATAATAAAACTGGTCCATGTGTTGAAAAGAGAAAAATTGTATCCAAATGCTATGAACCAAAATTATTCTGGGAAATTTCTTTATCTCACCTACCTGTGCTAGATCTTTAGAGCATCAGCAGTTTTTATTGGGCCATTTTAATTTTCTCAAACCAAGAAATCTGATTAAACCTTACCAAAATCTTGACTAAAACTTCCTCTTTATTTTTGTCTTATGATAACTGTATGAATTATCAAAAAACAAAATCACAATTTACTGTAAAGGCATTAAATGGATTTACTCTCAATTATAGAATTAGGAAACACTTTATTCCATAAACTAGAGTAAGTATTCCAATGGGCTGAGCAGAAGATGTTGGTTTTATAGACAGAAAAGGGTTAAAGAAAAAAGAAACAATGAAACACAGATTGGTCATTTCATACTTTCCTTGTTAGGTGGGGACAGAGAGCGAGAACAATAGAAAAATAAGAGATTAGTTCATATCAGATTATTTCAGATTACTTTTTGTAGAGATTAAAGGTGAAAGAGCGAAAGCAGAGGTAGTCCCATTGTTGTACCCACTGGCTTCTTTGGGAAATTTGTTTATTTCTCATTCTACTGATTTCTCAGAAGTGTAGCTAACAATTTGGTTTTGGTTTGGTGACTTAGCATAGCTGGATATGTAATATGGCTGTCTTTATTTTAATTTTCAGTCTGGTCTATTGGGACCCAAAGCAAGAGCTTAATCCAAAACAATAGTCTCATAGTTTTCACTAGACAATATTTATGGGCTATAATGTGATGTTTTGATGTATATAAACATTGTGAAATGAATAAATCAGGCTAATTAATATCACCTCACATACTAATTTTATTTTTGTTTTGAGAACATTCAAAATCTACTCCTCTAGCAATTTTGAAATATTATATTTTATTATTATTTACCGTTTTAAAAGACATTATAAAATACAAGCCTATTTGTTAAAAATTAAAAAGTTTGCAATTCCCAACTAAATTTTATAAGTTGGTAAATTTGATGCTTCATTTATTCTTGTGGAGCACCACAGGATTATTTTTATGGTAAATTATTTGGAAAATAATTCTTTCTTCACATAGTTATCATTTTTGTGGTGAAAATATTTTATATCTATTGTCTTAGCATCTTTCAAAAATATGACTTTTAAAAATTTTAACTGTAGTAACCATGTTGTACAACAAATTTCCCAAAATTATTCCTCTTATTTATTTAAAACCTTATATCCTTTTACTAACATCTCGCTTAGATTCCTGGCCAACCACTCCAGTCCCAAAAGCTTTATAACTCTGATCGGGTCAGAACATTAGATAACTAATGACTTGAATTTGATTTGAGAAGTAATAGGTGTTACATTTTTAATAAACCAATAATTACCTAATAGTATGCTAACAAGGGTGAAATAAATATATTAAATGGATTGGTAAAAATTTCAGTTATAGCTAGATTGCACAGAAAAGTAATGTACAAGATGTGGCATAGTAAAGAGATAATTTGGATGAAAAGGGTTATAATAAAGAATTCTATTTCTGTTTTTTGAGTACTTGAGTATCATTTGAGCTCTTTTGTTGTTGCTATTTGTTGTTATTGAAAGGAAAAACAATTTAAAATAGCTTAGAAAAATTTTAAAAGTACCTATTTTCTTACATAACTGGAAAATCAGAGTTAAAAAGAATTTTACCTCAGGATGTTATGGGAGATCTCATTTATCCATTTCTCTAAGCTGAATCCTGCAAAAATAGTATTATACTGATAGTTTTCCTCATGTTGTCAAAATGTCTACAGAAGAAAATTATTTTACTGGTAACAGGAAATATATTTGTTCGTACCTTAAATAATGCTGAAAGTATTTGGTAGGTTAAATGAACCAATATAATTAAAAATAAATAAATGAGATGATGTATATATAAAGAAAGCAAAAAAAAATACAGAAATTTAAAGCTCCATATTAAAAAAGAAGGACCATGTCTGGTGTAGCTATTTTAAAAGAGGAGGAGCTTTATGAGCTGGAGTCCTCATCACAACTCCCTTTTAATGAAGATTATGTAGATGTCACTGAAGTCAAGTACCAGTGGCAAATATTGATGGACTCAAGTCCATTTTTCTGAACTCAATTCCAAATTCCATGCAGAGGTAGTTAGCATTGTCCTTACTGGACTTCAATAAAGCAGGGCCCATCTTTCAGACTTGGGTAATACCAATTTTCCCACTAGCATTTGTGTAGGGTAGGAAAAGGAAAGATAACTGAACAAAAATATTGGCATTTTCTAGGAATCCAACACAGGGGCACATGCAAGCTAAGCAACCAACTAATCTCCCCCATTATTCCTAAGTTTAAATACCTTTTTACTACCATTAAACACAAGCAATATAATTCACCTGAGTTAGTCATGTACTTCTTTCCCTCAGATGTTCAGAAACTTCACTTATTTTATCCTTGCTGATCATTGTATCAAATCTTTGATCATTTATTCATATTTTTTGTCCAGCTGACCATATATTCTCTCCCAGTCCACATTATTCCTTTCTGGCCACATATTCTCTCTTTATCTAAGCTTTGAATAGCAGAGACGATAAACAATAGGGGATTATTTTATATACACTTATATACTCCGGGAAATGAATAATTCATGAAAAACTGTTACAATTAATCAATGTTGTGATTGTGCCATAAAAAATACTAAACTCCTCCGCATTTCACTATTTCCCAATGAAGACCAATGTTTTACTTCATTCTCTGTTTTCAGTATATGTGTAATTGATATTCATAACTACATCACTTGATTTTTTACAGAGGTTATTTTATTTCTATGGTGGAATGGCACAAAATTTAGTTCCAAATCACCTGGTTTTAGTTGATAATTTCACAGATCTCTTGTCATTATTCGACACTATTTCTATTAACCATATTTTAACTTTTAAATGGATTTTAAACAATTTTTAGAAGTAACAGTATATAATTTTCTATAGAAAGTTAGTAATATCTAGCTAGAGCTGTTTCAACTCGTCATCTCCCTCCCCTACACACACATACTTGATCATCATGAAATGTTCATCCTGTCAACAGAAACACCCTTTCCTCATTTAACAACAGGTTCTGCTTCCTCTGCTTCCTGGACCTCCTGCTTTCTAGTTCCACAGGAGCTCCTGCTGCCAAGGGCCCTTTTACTCCATCCTCTTCCCTTCCTCTTCTCTTCTTCTTGACTCCATGCTAGAATATGTCAACTGTTTTCAATCCTTAGCCTTTCTCAGGTTGTTGCAACTTCCTAAAAAGGTGAGTGGTTCTTAACCCTGGCTGCATGTCTGAATCAGTGGCAAAGCTTTGAAAAACTTCAGTGGCTAAGAAGCACCCAAAACAAATTAAATCAGAATATCTGGGGGTGAAGCCCAGGTATCAGCATTGTTTTCAAGTCATGAGTTAATTCCACTGTGCAGCCAAGATTGAGAATTGTCTTAGTATCCCCTCAATTTCTGATTCTCTTTCTCATCTCTGCCTAAATGTTGCTACTCAAAGAAACTTCTTCCTCTTTAGACTAGTTTTAGACTTTAAAAAGATGCTTTTGCAACTCCTGTACTATCACTGCACACTTGTTAACTACTTGACAACTGATATGCTGTTAACTTTTTTCACAAGTGTACCTTTGGTTTCTAGAAGGACAGGCATACAGTAAATATTTTTTTCTACTTTTCCTGCTACTTTGAGTTGTTAATAGTTAAAAAATTATATATGTAATTTGAAAGTAGGATTTTTATTTCTTCCTACTGTGAATCAATGGGATATGTAAGGATAAAATTAAATCTTATTATTACTATCAGAATTAAAATGAATATAATAATAATTAACTGGTTTGTCCCACTCATCAGACTGCTACTAATAACAAGACGAATATGGAAGTTAATTCCACATTTTACTTAAATTTCTGAATCAGTAAAAGAAACAACACAAAACTTTTACAACTGCTATCATAAGATGTGGCTTTGTTCATAGAACTTAAATTCAAATATTCAGTTAGAGTCATTGAAAGCACACAATCTTGCCCAACTTTTGTCCCTTTCTATGACAGGTGAAGGTCAACCTCCCAATCTCTCCTAACATACACACACACACGCACACACACACATACACATACACACACACACACACACACACACACATACCATGCTCATCAGTGTAATTTACTATGAAGATTAAACCAAACTTCCTGAGAATCAAAGAAAAATGAATTTTTTTTTATCTTTCATCAAGTACAAAACCAAATTCCCCAGTTCTAATTTTCTATCACAGATTAAACCCCTACTCAATACAATGTACAGTGGAAATAACTATAACTTCTAAAAACTTCTACTAGGACTCATGTTGTATATAATAAAATTACCATAATAACTCAACAGTCACCTATTCTGGAGTATTGATTACTATACTCTTAACTTTGATATATAATATTTAGTGCTGATAAAAACAAAAGGATGATGTTTTCTCTATAGATGAGAATGAATCTGGTATAGACATTGCTTCCATGTAATTCTACACTAAATACACAGACACACACACACACACAGACACACACACACACATTTAAATGAAACTCTGTTATATTTTAAATTGGGCATAATAACATTTGGAAAGAAAATACCAGAATGACTGATATATATGAAATGTCAACTCACTGGCAGATGGAAATCAGAACCTGGAATTTGCCCCCAGCAGTGGGAATGGAATATGATTAGAGATTTAAATTAATTTGGAAAGTTATGGTGTAGGATTTCATTTAGTTATTCCTTAATGATTTCTTAATTAATAAAAATCGCATTAACCAGAATGGGCCTTTCCTTTAATCGAATCTGAAAGCTTGATTACTTTTTGAATCAAGCTAAAATTTAATTTTAGCCAGTTGTTATCATAATTTATAACTTTAGACTGTCCAGTTTTGAATATCAGAATCTGAAGCATACTTTAATTATTGAATTAATTTTAATGCATACCACAGTGCCTGACATATAGTAGGTGTCTGATAAATAATGTTGAATGATTTAATACTTAAAATCTTTGCTATAATGTTGAAAAAGAAAATAAAACTTTATTTTTAAAAGAAATACATACTTCTTACTTATGAAACATATATTTTAAAAGAATACATTTTTACATATTTATAACTTACATGAAATATGTTACCAAAAAAAAAAAAAAGAAAGAAAGAAAGAAAAGAAAAGCCCGGCATGGCCGCACATGTCTGCAATCCTAGTACTTGGAAATCTGAGACAAAACAATAAAAACCTTGAGACCAGCCTCAGCAATTTAGCAAGAATCTTAGCAACTTAGTGAGACCCTGTTTCAAAATAAAATTAAATAACAGAGGTGAGGGTATATCTTGGAGGTAGAAAGTTCCTGGGTTCAATCTCCAATGCCAAAACTAAATTACAATTTGACTCACGAGATTAAAATAGTCTTACTTCAGATCCTTATCATATCATGTCAAGCTCAGAATTTTTATCTTTTCTTTACAAACTAATGAAATATGAGTAAAATAAAAATTAGCTTTACATTGTTTTAAATTAAGTATCTCGACAATTATTTTTCTATGTTATTTATCTGTTTATAAAGTGGAATAATTGACAGTAATCTTTAAGAGTCCCTGATTACATTTTCAGTTTTCTGATAAATTTCTGAAATAATTATTTTGTAGTGAAGTACTTGTAATATACTAAACTGTTATCTTAATTATACTAACATAAGCATTTAATTACTCAGTGATCATTTTTAAGCTGATATAAATATTGTTATGAAATTGTGATATAGTATTATGGTTAGTTTGAAAATGATAAATGAGGAAAATATTTTATATCTTCAATGTTTTTATTATAGTTAATTTATACTACTAGTTATTTAAATATATTTTATTACTCTGAAAAATTAAGACACATTTTAATTAATTACCTTCCTTTTAAAAGGAATCCTTTAATAATCTAATTTAACCAAAGTAAATAATATTTTTCTATTATTAACAGTATATGTAGTTTAAGTTCTTAAAAATTTTCTAAATCTTCTAGCTTACAGTATTTCCTACAATGTAAAATTGAAGTCTCTTATAAAAAACCTACTGAAAACAAGTATAATACTGATTCAAAAAATAAACCAGATTTTCAATTTATTAATCATGAAATAGCATGAAAATAATAGACATTTCCCTAATCCAAATTTTTAGCAATTAGACTATGGTGATATGTTTAGGTCTCCAGTAAACACTTGCAGGATGAGGAAACTAAAGAGCAGGATAAAAAGCACTGGGTGTATTTCTTGGTGCTTCCATATGTTAGCTGAGAATCTTTGATCATGTCACATAGACACACACTCCTGAGACATGTAGTATTGTATAATTTACAACATATTTTCACCTGCACTATTGAAATCAATTCTCAAAACAATAATGCACAATTTGTGGGATAGCTAAATTCTTATCTATAATTTATAATAAAGAACAATGAGGCTAGGACATGAAGCCTCAGCTTTCTTTTATGTTCAATTCAGATGACATAACTTATAATTAAATTATGTTAAGGAGTTCGGTAGGATTCAAGATAAGGGCATCTGCTCAAAAATTGCCTTCTTCTAATCTCACAGGAACATTATTAAGTTTTTGTGTTGTCCTAGGACATCCTTTTAATACTAAGCATAGGAGCACCAAGGTTAGAATATTTGTGTAAATCATATTCTGATTATGAGCAGGACTTTCTCACTTGTTCACTACCCGAAAATAAAAAAGAATAGCTCAAGTAATGTAACAAAATAATTATTAAACTGAAATAAAACAATACACAGAAAGTATTACATAAAGTGAAATATGAACAATGCAGAAATGATTTGTATTATGTGCTTAGTAACAAGACAACAGGGTTCAAAGCCTCAGTTCATTGCCTATTTCTTGTATTGAACTTGGACTACATTAACACTTAGTTTTTTCATATGTCAAAAAAATGACATCCTCAGGGCTGTTATGAGAAACAAATGAAATAATATGTGATTCTTGTAGTATAGATACCATGGCATAATTTGTACTCGGTAAATTAAGTCTATTACAGTTAAATACTTACAAAGGTGTAGATTTCTCCGGGAATTGTTGCTGTTTTTATTAAGTTGATAAGTGTGACTCCTCCTTTATGTGAGTTAGATGAAATTGAAAGTCCAAAACATTACATGATAACAACTCTGTTTTTCCCGCTCAAATATCTCCAGTGTTGACAGGCAAGGCTAACCTCTTTCATCCATTCCATCAATTGATATTGAATTTCACTACCATCTGCATCGCCAATGATTACATTGACCTTAATGGATGACTTTATCTGGTATCAAAGACACCTAATAAAACATTCACTAATGGCATTTTCAAATAATGACAGTCTCTTTTCTCATAAAAATATATCAATTCAGAGGCCAGCTAAAACTGATTTTCTCTTTTCATTCATGGTGAAAAATAAATGATCTACCATGAACAAAAACAGTTGCATTTAATTTGCCACAAATCTATCACATTTTATATTTTTAAAGGGCAAATAGTTAAGATAGAATAAGGGCAGATGTATGTGTGTGTGGTGTGTGTGTGTGTGTGTGTGTGTGTGTGTGTATGTGTATGTGTGTGTGTTTGTGTTACTGGGAATTGAACCTAGGAGCATTATACCTCTGAGCTACATCCCCAGCTCTATTTTTTATTTTTTTTATTTTGAAACGGGGCCTTGCCAAGTCGTAGAAGGCCTTCCTTAATTGCAGAGAGTGGCCACAAACCTTCAATCCTCTTGTCAGCTTCCCAAGTACTGGGATTACAGGTGTATGCCACTGCCGGGGTCCACCCCTCGAGACAGTGGGGTCGGGGTTCCTCGACAGGTGTGGACTGAGATGAGGTCATGAGAATATGCTCACACCAAATGCAGTGAAGAGGCATATATGTTTATTGCTTGTAGGTAGCTGTTTTTTGTACTATCTTGTTTGCAGTGAGGCATATAGAACAGGAATTTTTACAGTCTTATTTTTCTAAAGGTTGAGTATGTGCATCTTAAACTAGAAAAGCCATTTCCCATGATATTTGATGGGATTAAGAAAGCAGTAAAGGTTACAAAATACAATACGTATATAAAGATTATTTTAGTACAAAGCAGGTTAACAATGAATAGTCTCTATTCATTAGTTTAAATCTTTATTATTTGTTTAGCTCCTTTAAGCAGTGTTCTTATCTTTTTTTCAGGCAGCTAGAGAGTTAAGCTCCTTTAAGCAGTGTTCTTATCTTTTTTTCAGGCAGCTAGAGAGTTAATGTGTCTGGTGAAATTTTAGGAAGACAAGGAGGAAGTATCTGTCTTAAAGCCTTCTTTACTCATAGATAAAATCGTAGACCTAAGTCTCTTTGGTTTATTTATTTTGTTTCTATACCTGTGTGTTGAGAGGGAACATAAGGCTGTTTAGTAACTAGGCTTGCAAAGCCCATTTCCTGACTAATGTTTGTATGTGGTTAATGAATTTCTTATGGGTTGTCTTGAGGCACTGTTTTTTCAGCTAAGATTGAGGAATCATGATCAGTTCAGCTATCTCGTGTTTCTAAGAAATTTTCCTTTATAATTAATGTGAAAGCAAAACCCAAAGCACCCAAAATTTCCAGAATATAACATAATGCAAAGTGGGATATGCCACGCATTCCTTCTTTTGGAATCATCTGCCTTGCAGGACTCCAGTGGACTGAGCCTTGCTCAAGATCCAGCTATTAAAGGACTATGGCATGCCACCATATTCAGCTACAGATATTTTAATCTAATTAATAATTCAACATCTGACTTTATGTAGAAAACAACAGGACATGTCTGATTATTACATAAAAGAAAACAAATAGTTACATTCAATTTATTATTAAACAAGACATTCATTGAACATTGACTTTGAGTTGTATATGGAAATGAGAATTCAAAGATGAACAAGATGAATAAGAGATGAGAATACAAAGATGAATAAGATTGGCTATTAGGGAAGACACATAGGCAAACAGAATATGACATCTAATTTATTGTTCTAAAATTATTTTATGAATCCAGCAACAAAATAAATTCTTACTGGTTATTAAAAAAAACTCTTATGAAATTAAATCTAACATTTAGACTTAACACCAAGTGCCAGGCTCACCACAGTGAAGCTCAGTCCCAGACAGTCCATGACCACTAGAATTAGACTATGCATGGCTTGAGATGTTGGAACTGTATTATCCAGGTGTCAAAAGGACTGACTGTCTTTATCATGTCTCTCTCAAACTCATACAGCGGAGAGAGACGTAAGACATCACCCATTGAGAAGTAAAGGGTGAAAGCAAGCAGAGGCCTTTGTTCTTGAGTTCATGCAATGTCTACCACAGTGAGACCCAACACCATTTAAAAATCAAAGACCACTTACATGAACCATTATTCACAGACAGGGCCTCTGGACCTGCCAAGACACCAGTCAGAAATGTGCACATCAGTGAGACAGACCTTCATCATTGCTGGCCTTTGGTTAGTCCTGGAACTCTACCTCCCTTGAGACAGTGCAGTTATCTCCCTGCATATATGAAATGTAAATGTAGCCTAGCTTAGTGTCAGCCTTGGTGGCCAAGGTATTATTTCCATCACCCTTTCCATAAACTCAGGCAGTACAGTTATTGATAGGCCAGTGATCATAGATGGAGCTCTCAGTCAGCACTCGCCTACAGAAAAGATATGCATCTCAATGCATGCACTTGTGGTACGCCTTGCATTACTCCCAGCTGTGGTGTGGGCCTCAGTATACCCCTGAGACTGTGCAATACCTCGTACTGTGAAATTTGGTTAGTGTCAGCTTTGGTAGCCAAGAGACTTCCTTCATCGATACCACCCCAGCCACAGGCAGCATAAAAATAGAAATATTCTGCTTACTGAGGAGAAAAGGGGAGGAAGCACAAAAATTTGCCCTTACTTAGTGCCAGTATAGTTCCCATTCACAGGCTTAACTTTGGAAAGAGCTTCTGAAATAACTTCACTGGCTGAGAAGACATGTATTCTTAGTCCACAGGAATTCTACTCCAATTAGCATCATATATAGCTAGTTGCTGTGGTTTTGTGTCATGAGTCCACCTAAATAGTTAGCAGCTCTTAGTGACCAAGACCTTGGTCCTTCCCTAGTGCTTGCTGGTCTTGTCAGGCTGTGGGCCCAAGGTATGACATAGCTTGGTGTCTTTGTTAGTAGCCGACATGGAATCAGAGCCAGGGGATACTCATATCCAGGCAGAAACATTGCAAATAGCTGACTATAGACCACTAACTGTGAATGAGGTTTCTTGGTCTATCTCTGCTCTAGGGAGATGCTTCTGGGAATGGACTCTCCTTTATAGATCCACCCCTGGTTCATTATGAATAATACCCCAACTGCAAATTTGAGGAAAAATCTGGCCTTGAGTTCCACTCTAATACTGCAACAGTGACAAAATACCAATAGCTGACTCCCAGCAAAGCTGGACATGGGGACCATACAGTACTGAAATAATGGGGATGATTTCAAATGCAGAGAACATAAGGAGCCTGTGCAGAAGGTCTCCAGAGTCACATACAAGGCCCGGTTAGGAACTCTGAAATAGAAGAAACTCAACAATTTTGAATTAAAAAAGAGATGTCTTAATATTATAACAGATAAACTTTTAAATTTTAAACAGAAATTATCAAGTTGAAAAATATGCTCAGCAAAACTGAGATAACAACAGAAATGTGGGGATAGATCAAACTGGAGGATTAGTAAAATAAAAGATAGACTATTTGGAAATACATAGAAGATAAAATATTTTTTAAAAAAGAATGAAGAGGAATTAAAATAACATGGGGAATTTGGGATAATATTAAAATAGCAAATATTCAGGTATTGGTGTTCAAGAGAGACTTGAGAATGTCAGAGGGGTAGAAACCTTATTCAAAAATAATAACAGATAAAGATACAGAAAAGATTTTAATAATATTCAGTATCCCTTCATGATAAAAATTATGAACAAATTAGGCATAGAAGGAATGTACCTCATATAATAAAGACCATTTAGAATGATCCAGTAACTAACATATTAGTGAATGAAGAAAAGGTGAAAGCTTTCTCTCTAAGAAATATGTGATAATGCTATCGAATAAATGCACCCAGCATTTCCTTATTTTATTGCAATTTTCTTTGATTGTCTTATGATTTGTTTTATCCACTTCTTCCCATAATGCCTTATTTGTAATAACACTATGACACTGTACAAAATTTTCATAAATGCAATTGAATAGTAAATAAGATTTTTAAATAAAAAAAGAAATTTACTAAGACAAGGATTCTCACTTCTATCACTTTTCTTCAACATAGTAATGGAAGTCCTAACAAGAGAAGTTAGGCAAGAGAAATAAATTAAAGGTATCAGAGTTGAAAAAGAGTAAGCATAATTATCTTTGGTTGCAGATGACATGATCTTATATATAGCAAATCTCCCAAACTAACAAAAAACTATTAGAAATAATAAATGAACTCAGAAACATTGCAGGACACAATAATATACAAGAATCAGTGATGTCATCATATGTCAGTAACAAACTATCTAAAATAGAAATAAAGAAAGCAATCATGGCTGGGCCTGTTGGTACACACCTTTAATCTCAGTACTTGGGGGTTTGAGACAGAAGGATTGCAGGTTTGATGCTAACACAGTAACTTAGTGAGACCCTGTTTAAAAAAAAAACAAAAAAGAAATTAAAAGGCTGAGGTGCATCTCGGTGGTAGAATGCTTCTGAGTTCACTTCCCAGAACTGCAAAGTTAAAAAAGAGCAATCCTATTTACAATAACTACAAAAATAAAATAACTAGGAATACAGTTAACGAAATAGTTGAAAGATCCACACAAAGAATATGATGACACATTATTGAAAGAAACACACACACACACACACACACACAAACACACACACACACAGATGGAAAGACATTCCATGTTAATGAATTGGAAAAATCCATATTATTAAAATGTTTATCAAAGCGATTTACATATTCAATGCAATTACTATCAAAATACCAATGACTTTATTCACAGAACTATAAAAACTCCTAAAATTTGTATATAATCATACACGAAGAACAAATAACCAATGTTATAGCTAGCAAAATTCACAAAGCAGAAGACATTCCCTGACTTCAAAAAACATTAGAAGGCTATAGCAATCAAGACAGATAGTTTTGGCACACAGACACATAGACCAATGGAACAGAACAGAAAGCTTAGAAGTAAATCCATATACTTACATCAAATGATTTTAGAAAGAGGTGCAAATAATATTAATTTGAGAAAGGTCAGTTATTTGAATTAATAGTTCTGGGAAATGTGTATATCCACATGCATAAGAATTAAACTAGATTCCTATAGTTCAAAAATTTCAAAAGTTACTCAAAATAAATTAAAGACTTCTATGTAAAAACTAAAACTCTGAGACTACTTGAAGGAAACATAGGCAAAACACTTCAACATGTTAGAATGGGCATAGTTTTTGTTTTGTTTTATATTGTTTGTTTTGTGGTCATGGGGATTGAATAAAGGGCATTCTACCTCTGAGTTACACCCCCAGAACTATTTTATTTTATTTTTTAGTTTGCAGTCTTATGAAGTTGCTGAGGGCCTTGCTAAGTTGCTGAGATTTACCTCAAACTTGTGATCCTCCTGTCTCGGTTTCCCAAGTACTGGGATTACAGATGTGTGCCACCATACCCAGCTATAGAGGTTTTTTATTTTTTTTAATATATCAAATGTGATTATATCAGAGTAAACTTCTTCACAGCAAAATAAACAAAAAAGTCAGAACAAAACAATAAAAAAACAGCCAACAGAGTGAAAAGACAATCTATAGAATAAGAAAAATATTTATAATTTATATCTGACAAGTGTTGATATCCAGAATATATAAGTATATAAGGAATTCAACTAACTAACTAAATAATAATAATAATAATAATAATAATAATAATAATAATGATAATCTTATTTAAAATGGGCAAGAGGCCTAAGTGAACATTTCTCAAAAGAAGACAGAAGTGGACAATGGTATATGGAAAAATGTTCATTATCACTAGTCATTGGGAAATGCAAATCTAAATCATATTGCAATATCACCTCACTCTAGTAAGAATAAGTATTGTAAAAAACTACTGATAACAAGTACAGTTGAGGATGTCAAGAAGTGAAGACTTGTACACTGTTGGTGGGAATGTAAATGACTACAGTCATATGGAAAAAAAACATGGAACTGTCTTAGAAGCCTAACAGCACTACTATATGATCTAGCAATCCAACTCCTGAGAATATAACCAAAGGAAATGGGATCACTATCTCAAAGAGACATATGCATTCTCATATTCATTGTAGCAATATTAAATAGGCATGAAATGGAAACAATGTAAATTTCTGTAAACTTATGAATGGATAAAAAATGTAGGACATAAACACAATGTAATACTACTTAGCCATAAAAAGAATTAAATCTTGTCATTTGCAATAAATGGATGGAAGTGGAGTTCATTATGTTAGGTGAAATAAACCAGACACTGAAACAAGTATCTCATATGTAGAATCATACAAGTTGAGAAATCAGTGGTGGCTGCTGGAGACTGGAAAGAGTAGGGTGAAGGGAGAAATGGAGAAAGGTTGACCAATTATACTAAATTATAGTCAGCATAGGAGCAATTAGCTCTGATGTGCTATTACACAGTAGGGTAATAATAGGTTAACAGTGAAGTATCCTACATTTCAAAAATCTGCAAGAAAATATTTTAATTATTTTATCATAAAAATTCAAATATATGCAGAGTATGTTTAAACTGATTTAAACACTACAGAATGTATACATGTATTGAAATATTACATGGTACCCCACATATAAATATATTTTTATTTTTATGTGTCAGTAATGCGTAAATTTTACTTGAATTTTTATTTAAAAAAAAAACTTACTAAGGGAAACTTTACTAGGGAGCGATATTAGGCTAAGGGTTGAAAAAGAGCAGATAATTTCCAGTAATAAAAATCCTCATCTGTAAGGAAAATCTACCTGATTGTTATAGGAATAGCCAAGACACAAACTTATAAAAGTAAAGATCAGACATTTGATGTTTTTGAAGTATACATCAAGGAGTGCGAAGGAAGAAGTTTACAAAGGCAAGACAAGCATGGATTGGAGAAAGAGCCAGTAGTTTGGTAATAAACATAATTGTGCTTATTCATTTGATGCAAAGGTAGTTGGCAATCACAGCATATACCAGGCTCTGGAATAAACATGTTATGGTTGATACTATGTAAGGTAAGTTGTGTTGCAGTCTCTTGCAGTGAAGGAAGCATCTTTAAGAGAGACTACAGTTATGTAAATCAGTCAAGATTGAACACATTATCAATTGTAGTTGGGATTCAAGCCTAAGTGTTCTAAGATCTAGACCAGGAGGTTCAACGGTGTCATGCTGCCTTTTCTTTCTTTCTTTTTTTCCTTTAGTGTATTATCATTGGCACACTGTAGCCTTACATCAATCAGTACTTCAGAGTTATAGGGACAGACATGCACACAGTACTAGTGAGCTTCCCCCAGCTTCCTCCCAACACCCTCCCCTTCTCCATACATGATATTGAAATTGATGTTGGTAATTTCACATATGTACAAAACTTCAGTAGAAATGTTTCTTTCACTAATCGCCTACCCCGGCCCTCTCTAGACTCCCTCCAACCTTCCACTGGGGTTTCTCATCTGTCATAAAAAAAATTCCTCTTCCATCCCAATTATTCCTTAGCTTCTGCATATGAGAGAAAACGCATGACCCATCACTTTCTGTGGCTGGCTAGTCTCACTTAATATAGTGTTCTCCAGGTGTGGGGTCTTCCCGACGAAGGGGACCTCTACCCTGATCTCCCTGGAACATCTAGCCCGAAAAGGGGGCTCCCCGAGGAAAAGGAAGGTCGCGCCGAAATCAACACATAGCGGGGACTGAGCATCGGAGGACTTATCCGTTTATTACACGAGGGGTAAAGAGTTATATAGAGAGAGAGCGAGAGGAAAGCCGGGCGTGGTGGCGCACGCTTGTAATCCCAGCATTCGGGAGGCTGAGACCGCAGGATCCGGGTTCGCGGCCAGCCTCAGCTACCTAGTGAGGCACTCCGCAACTTAGTGAGACTCGGTTTCAAAATAAAGAATAAAAAATGGGGCTGGGGGTATAGCTCGGAGGTAGAATGCCCCTGAGTTCAATCCCCAGTACCGCCAAAAAAAAACAAAAAAAAAACAAAAAAAAAAAAAAGAGAGAGAGCGAGAGGAGTGTCTCCTTGCAGGGCCAATCAGCATAAAGGTCATCTTGGTCATGCCTTTTTACATGCTGATCACACTACCAGGGACCTATCGATGTCTTGATCACACTGAGGAGACATCCCTCGTCCAATCCTGGTCTCTGGTAAACACTCTTAGGCCTCCACCCTCGCCACTTCCTCTCTGCGCCATCTTTGATGAATTTTTTCCTTTCCGTCGGGCGGGGCTAC
>PVLC010027324.1:0-21927 GCA_004027655.1 Graphiurus murinus
TCCCCACACCCGCTGTCCCCTGCTGACTTGCCTCCTCTATGTTTCTCAGATCTGAGCCCCTACAGCACACTCTAAGCCCCCCCCCCTCATGCTGCAGCCTCCTGCCGGTCCCCCAGGTCTACCCTCCACCCACTATAGCTGCGGGCTTTGTCAGTCGCAATTACACTAATGCCAGTGTGTACTGATTACTTTCCAGGGGCCAGACATACTCTTTAGTGGTTGTCTTTCTTATTTATTTATTGTGTGTGTGTGTGTGTGTGTGTGTGTGTGTGTGTGTGGTATTGAGGATTGATTCCAGAGGCATTCTACTACTGAGCTACACCCCCAGAAGCCCTATTTTATTTTTTTATTTTGAAACAGGGTCTCACTAAGTTGAGGAGAGTCTCACAAGGTTACTGAGGTTGGCCGCAAACCTGTGATCCTCTTGTCTCCGCCTCCCAAGTACTTGGATTACAAGTGTGCCCCACCACGCCCGGCCTGGTTGTCTTATTTTATTAAATACAATATTGAAGTGAGGCTGGGCCTATCATCCCAGTACTTGGGAAGCTGAGACAGGAGGATTGCAGGTTTGAGGCCAGCCTCAGCACCTTTGTGAGACCCTCAGGAACTTAGCAAGACCCTGTTTCAAAATAAAGAATAAAAAGAGCTGGGGGTGTAGCTCAGAGGTAGAATGCCCCTGGGTTCAATACCCGGCACCACAAAAATTGCCGGGAGATAGGTATTATCTCCATGTTTGCAGTTAAAGGAACTGGGACTTGGGGGAGCGGGGTCAGGTATAGAAGGAAATACTCCGTGTGAGGATGTATGTTTGAATCACTTTGAATCTCACTCTGATGTATAATTACAATGCGCTAATAAGGACACACACACACACACACATACACACACACACACACACACACACACACGAAATTCGGGTTCGGACAAGTTCAGTGACGTGCCTTCAGTCACACAGCTCAGACTGTAGTCTTGCTCACCTTCGTGTCCTAGTACCTGGGCCATGGTGGGATGCGTGAGTGGACCTCAGATGTCCAGCGATAGCCGAAGCCCTGAGGTCAGATCCAGCAGGGTCTGCCCCAGAGGTCCACAGCTGGGCTGCCTCCCCTAGGGGTGGAGGTGGGGAGGGTGTGGGGCGTGTATATGAGGAGAGAGGGTGGGTGGCTGCTCCTTACCCTTAGGGGCAAATTCAGGGACACAGGAAAGAGTGTTCTATCAGGTCCACACTGGAGGAAAATCTTGGATCATTTTATATTTTCTGGGTCTAGTCCAGAGGCTGGGCTGAGGGTCTCTAAGTCTCAGTCCTTAGATTCTGTCAAAGCCTCTGCTTCCCTAGGAAGTCCTTCTCAGGTCCCACGGTCCCACTCAAGTGTCTGCATGAATGGATGATGTCAGCCCTCTTCTTGAGAGCTACCTTGGAATGCAGAACAAACCCAGGCTCTGCAGATCCCCGAAGGGCCCCCACGCAGCCCTGCCCGCCTTCCAGGCTGGGCCCTGTGGTCAGACTGCAGACTCACAGGCGTGTGCATTCCCACACATCTGTGCTGGGCTGGAATGCCTTTCCTAGTTCCCGCACTGAGACCCTGCTTCCTTCCAGGCCCAGCAAAGGTGCTGCCCGCTGTGGGACCTCTCTAGGAGCCAGCGGCCTCCCTGGGGCTTGTCTCTGCAGCAGAGTAACTGTCACCAGTGCCCACTTGCCCTGCCTGGCGGGACAGTGAGTACTCGCTCTGCCTTGTGCCGGGGAAACCCAGCCACCCTCCCTGCCTACAGGGGGCACTTGTTTAGAAGCAGGGCTCCTGGGAGAGAGCTGGGGGAGGTCAAAGGGACCCTGGAGTTGGAGCCTCCTGCTCTGTCGACGAGAGTCCTCCATGAGAGAGCATCTGTGTCACCAGTCTGTCTTGCAGGAATGGAGGGCTGGCCGGTCATAACTTTGAAGACAGTGTGACCGTGTGTATGTGCAAGTGTGTGTGACCATGTGTAGGTGCAGGTGTGTGTGACTATGCACACATATGTGCCCTCCTTGGGGACCTTCCCTTGGCCCGTCTGCACTGTTCTCTTGGGGTGACTCTGCCCAGCTCCCTGGGGAGCAAGGTGGACGAGGAACAGGGCTCTGGCTCCTGTGGGCTGCGAGAGGCACAGGGGCAGGTGAATTTTGTTCTTGGGGCCAACCCTCCTTCCTGGGCCAGTCCTAGCCCTGTCTCCTTTCCACTTGAAACTCGAGTCCCTTCTGTCACCTTCCTTCATTCCTGTGGTGCCGGTCACCATGGAACCTCTGTAGCTTTCATGGACGGAGTAGACAATGGCCACTTATCTTGGGCCACTCTGTTCCCCGAGCTGGGAAACAAGGCCAAGAGTGGGGGAGCCGGCCATTTGAGGCAGTGCAGAGCACCGAGGAGGGAGGACAGAGTCCAGGTCATCAGTATGTTCAGGCTTGCTTAGGCCGGGCGCTGGCTGCTCCAACGAGGAGGCTGGCGTCTCTGCGCCCAGGGCGGTGCCAGGGCAGATGGGGCCTCAGAGACTTATGCCTGGGGGGCCGGGTGCTAAGCAGTGTCCATGCTGAACCCCAAGCCTCTGTCCACATGTGTGCTGGATTCCTGATTCCAGTTTGTATAGCTCAGACATGGATCGTTGAGTGCCTACCAGCTCTGGGACTGAGTGACTTTCCTGGGCAGGTGCCATACCCTGCTGTCACATAGGATGTGGCGTTTGTCTATAAACAGCTTTGGCCGCCTCCTCGTGGGCAGGTGACTAGGAGGTCCTGCTCTGCTTGAGGGGAGGCCTCTGCAAGCTGTGGAGTGGCTCCCGGTTTCCTTTCTGCACTAGGGGGTCCCCGAGGGTGTGGAGGAACCTGGGCCTCCCGGGCCTGTTGACCTTCTGACTGCCAATCTTGTTTGGAGGCCCACTGTGGTAACGGCGAGTGTGGAATCTTGTGTGTTCTGTGCTCTCCAGCGACTCTGGATCTTCTCTGGGAGCACTTTAAGGAAACCAAGGCAGCAGTAATCACCTTGACAGCCTAAGGTGAAAAATGGATTTGAGCTTTTATTACAAAATAAAGCTGAACAATAGCCCAGTGGTTCTCAATCCTATTTGAACATCATAATCACTTAGGAGTAAGTCAAAACAAAACACGGATCCTAACCTGTAATCCCAGTACTTGGGAGGTGGAGACAGGAGGATTGCAGGTTCGAGGACAGCCTCAGCATGTAGTAAGACTATCAGCAACCTAACAAGACCCTGTTTTAAAATAAAAATAAAAATAGGGCTGGGGATGTAGTTTAGAGGTAGAATGCCCCTGGGTTCAATCCCCAGGAACACACACACACACACCAAAAACCAAAACACAAATCCTGCAACTTGTTCCCTAGAAGAACCCCCCTTTGAGGGTCTGGGGGTGTGTGTTGGAAACTCATTTCAGTTTTCAGGTAATTCTGATCCATAGCCATGGTTGGGAACAGGGCTAAATATTGCTTTTCTACTGAGAATTTTCATAGAAAGCCTATCTGGGTAGCAGGTGGACCCTGCAACTCTTGCTGCCCCCCAAGTCCCGACTTCCAGCTTGTTGGCTTTAATTCAGTCACAGAGCATTCCTGCTGGGCCTTGTAGGTAAGCCCGTGGCCTTGCCAACCTCTTGAGCATCTTCCCCAGCGCATGGGGCTGAAGGTTGAGGTGTTGGTACCTCTGGAATAGAATTGTTCCCACCTTGCCTGTGACAAGTGCTGCACCTCACAGC
Organism: Graphiurus murinus; assembly: GCA_004027655.1. Classification (NCBI taxonomy): domain Eukaryota; kingdom Metazoa; phylum Chordata; class Mammalia; order Rodentia; family Gliridae; genus Graphiurus; species Graphiurus murinus. Next base: position 3,728 of record PVLC010027324.1, read on the forward strand.
CATTCACAGCTGCTTTCCCATGTGGTCACACCCCTCTTATCCCAGTAGTCACTGGACAAAGGGACTGCCTGAGGAAAGTTCTCCTCTGACCTAGAACCCAAGCAGCTTGAGGGGCTCAGCCGGGAGACAGGGCCGGGGCAGAGCTGGCCGGGGCAGAGCGGGCCCGAGTTGCATTGGACCTGTTTGGCCGGAGGGTTTCCAGGCACTGCTCTGCCTTCTGGGGCCTGGGTGGGGACCGGGGCAGGCTGGCTTCCAGGCAGATGGCAGGTTTCTCGGTTCCTGAGTTGGGATTTGTTGCTGGACAAAAGGGAGTTGGCACGGAGCCTGCCCTGTCCCCAGATGGGAGGTCAAGGGAACATCTCTCTGGGTAGAAATTGGGACATGCAGGCTTTACGTTGATGCTATCACTGGTCAGCGCTGGCTGTGAAGTCGCAGAGCCTGCAGGGAAGATGAAGTTAGGCCAAGGGCAAAAGCTGAGGACTGACCCCAGGGGGGCTGGGAGGAGCCTTGGAGTGGAAGAGCTCCAGCCAGGGGACAATGAGAAGGCGGAGAGGGGTGGAGGTGTGGCTTGTCCAGTGACCTGAGAGCCACACAGAGCGGTGACCATGAAGGTGTAGCGTTCTTCAGGAGCTGGCAGAGTGAGGGGCTTTTGGAGAAAATACAAACTGAGGGGAGAGTGTCAGAGTTCCACTTTCCCTGATGTCCCTGTCCACAGCACGGTGGGTTGATTGGGTTTTGTTGACAGCTCTTCATAATGAAATCTTCCCACAGGGCCTAGTGGTATTGGGACTTAACAACATTGAAGGCTTTGAGAGTCCAAATGTCAGAAAAGATGTCTGAGAGTCTTTGGGGGCCGATGGCAGATCTCAGTACAGCTCCCTGGGGATTTCTGTGGTGTGATTTAAAATGAGCCAGCTTGTAATATAATGGTAGCACATGCTTGTAATCCCAGTACTTGGGAGGCTGAAACAGGAGGATGGCAGGTTCGTGGCCAGCCTCAGCTACTTAATGAGGCCCTCTGCAACCTAGTGAGATCCTGTTTCAAAATAAAGAACAAAAAATAGTTGGGAGTGTAGCTTGGAGGTAGAATGCCCCTGGGTTTCATCCCCAGTACTGCAAAAACAAAAAACAACAACAACAAAAAAGTGTTTATTGTTCCGTTTTACTGACTTCTCCCTGTCCTTCCCACCGCAGGTCCCTGCATGTCACAGGTCAGAGCCCTCTGGACCCCGAGGTCTGCACTCGAGGCCCTGGGCTCGCTGCTGCCTCTGCACAGCCTCACAGGCACGGGCACCTTCTCTGAAGATCCAGGGCATGGGCACCCGTGAAGATGTCCCCCCAGGTAAGAGGTGCCATGGGGGGCTGCTGCTGGTGTTTTACAGGGTGGGGGTGTTCATTAGATACTCCCAGGGGTCACGCTCTGCTGGGAGATGTAGCCGGATTGCTGTGCCTTTCCAACCCGGCCCGGCTCCCGAGCACTGACACTGGTGCTGCCTGCTCCTCTGGCTGGCTGGGTGACCCCCTGGCCTGCAGGGGCTCTGAGTGTCTTGTGGCCTCATTCTGAGCTTTGCCTCCACTCTTGGGTGGAGCAGGCTGGCACCTCCAGAGGCTGATGCTGTCCTCTGGGCAGGGGCTCTGGGGTGGGGGCCTCCAGGAAGGCGGTGACCCATTTCCTTAGTTGACCAGGCAGGGGATGGAGAACTCTATGAGGTCACTTAGGGTCAGGGGATGGGGACCCAGGCCTGGCTCTGCCTTTGGGGGAACCTGCTGTGTGGGCCTTGGTTTCTTCTAGGAAGGGAGGAGGAGATCAGTCCTAACCCAGAAGATATGGGTGCTTGTGGGATGTGGAACTACTTAACCCTAAAAGGGTCTTGGGGGCGGGTGTCAGGTGACCTTTGAACAGAAGGTGGAGAACCAGGGTGGTCAGAGCAGGCATGCTCAGGCAGGATGCCCTGGGGCTCTGACATGTTAATAGGAAAGCAACAGTAGAATTTAGGACTAAATTAGCACCAGACATTAGATTCTAGTGGGGAAGTGAGAGGTTCCAAAAGCTTACCAAAAAATGTACAGATCTAGAAATGGAATGGAGATGTCCTGTGGGCCCTGGTGCCGGCCAGCTGCGTTGCTTTGCTGACTGGGACTCAAGGTCACAGTGAGTCCCCTGAGTCCTGGTCTTGGGCCTTGTGGCCAGGGGCCGGGCAGGCTGTTTCCATCTGTGTGGGGGCCTCTCTGAGTAGTAGTTTTGGACCCCAAGGATAGTCCTGAGATGTGCTTGGGAGGGGCTGAGCCATCAGGGTGCAGGACTGACGTTGTTCAGTGTCTCCTGAGCGGAAGGTACTGAGGAAGCCACAGGACAGGCCCGGAGGGTGAGAGAGGCCTGGGGCGGGGGAGACTGTCAGGTGGAAGTGTGCCTAGGGCTGCAGGAACACGGGAGGGGGGAGGCATTTTTTTTCTTGGTATTGGGGATTGAAACCAGGGGCACCCTACCTCTGGGGTATATCCCCAGCCCTTTTTTATTTGGAAACAAGTTCTTGCTAAGTTACTCATGCTGTCCTCAAACCTGTGATCCTCCTGTCTCAGCCTCTCAAGTACTAGGGTTACAGGAGGGGGGGGCTCTTTTTTTTTTTGCCCTATTGGGGATTGAACCCAGGGGCATTCTACCTCTGAGCTACACCCCAGTCCTATTTTTTATTCTTTATTTTATTTTATTTTTTGCGGTACAGGGGATTGAACTCAGGGGCATTCTACCTCCGAGCTACATCCCCAGTCCTATTTTTTATTCTTTATTTTGAAACAGGGTCTCACTAAGTTGCAGAGGGCCTCACTAAGTAGCTGAGGCTGGCCACGAACCTGGATCCTCTGGTCTCAGCCTCCCAAGTACTAAGATTACAGGCATGTGCCACCACACCCAGCTGGGAAGGCTCTTAAAGGAGTAATGGCTTGGCTGAGTTGCTGCTCCTCTTCCTAGCTCCTGAGTTGATCTTAGCCCAGTGGAACCCCCCCTTGGGAAGCTTTCTCTCTCCCCATCCCTGTGGGGCTAGTGGGCCCCATTGTTTTCCACCACCACATTTCAAGTCAGCCTCGCCCACCACTGTATGCCAGGCCTCGGAGGGCAGAGTCTGACGTCTGCAGAGGGATGAAGGATGCTGTCTGCTGAGCCGGGCAGCTTAGGAGGGAAGATGAGATCAGCCTCGGATGAGCCGATGAGGGGCTCAGGGACTTCATGGAGGGGTGTGTGGCCAGATGCTCTGCAGCCGGGGGCTTAGCCAGGGCTTCTGGTTGGGGGGTTAACTGCAGGAGGTGGCCGGGAGGGCAGCCCAGTGTGAGATGCACCTTGACAGAGGCTGGGGCTGCGTGCAGCAAGGACGGGCCCTGTTGGATGATGGAGAAGTCTGAAAAGACCGGGCCGGGGTGTTTGGAGCAAAGCTGGGAGTGAGACAGCAGAGAGGGAGGAAGCAGGTGGAGTGTGAGGCAGGTGCTACCCCAGGGCTGAGTGAGCAGGGTTGGTGGGGTTAGGTGGAGATTGCAGGCACCCTGCCTGGCATCTGCAGATCGGGCTCTGATGTGGGTGCTGGGTGACCACATGTCCTTGGTCCTTTGGGCAGAGTACCCCTGAGTCTGGTACTGGCCTTGGATGACTCTAAAGCGCACTCTCCTGTGATTCTGTTCCTAGCCAAGGTTCTGGCTCCAGTGGCCGTGTACTGCGGGAGCGTGCCCAGAACCAGTGCTCGGTCCCGAGTGCCCCCGGCCGGAGGCGTCCACTCTTCTGGCGAAGGTGAGATGGGAGGACCCAGCCTGGTGACGCAGCCCCACCAAATGGCCTCTGAGGGACCTGTGGGCCCTCTCTGAAGACTTTGGCAGGGTGTTGGGGTTTTCCCTGGCCACAGGGCAGAGCTTGGGCCCCAGCCTGCAGGGGGCACTGAGGGTGTTTGGATGCCCAGGGCGTTCTCAAACTACAATGGTGGTGTTTGTTTTTGAGACAGGGTCTTGCTATGTTGCCCAAGCTGACCCTGAACTCCGGGCTCAAGTGACTGCTGCCTTGGTGTCCTGAGTATCTGAGACTACAGGCGGTACCGGCATACCTGACTATCTCTTTCAGCTCTGTGCCTCAGGGGATGGGGGCATATAGAGGGGACCCCAGGAATAGGGAAGTGGGGTTCTGAGCATTGCTCGGCCCTCCTGGCAGCCTGGAGGTCTGGGCAGTCCTGGGAAGACAGGGCCTGTACTCCATGGGCCCACACCTTGGGGCCGGGGAGGGCACCAGGCATCGGGCAGCTGGAGGCGGGCATTACCAGTGTCACAGCTCCCTGGTGGTGCCTTTCTTGACTGCACTCAGCCTCTCTGCTACCTTTTGCTCCAGAATTTTCTGCTGTGGCTTCAGGCTGCAGACTGTCTTCTCTGAGAGCTCAGTCAGTCCCAGCAATCTGGAGGAGACCCGCCCCCGCTCAGCCTGTGGCTGGCCCCTCGTCGGGCTCTCCTTGGGTTGTGTCCCAGCCACAGTCCAGTGTCTGTGGCCTGGGCATCAGGATCTCAGGACTTACTTAACAGATCCAAGAAGAGCTGCGGCGTGGCAGAGCTTCTGAAGGTTTCCCCTGCCCCTGGGGGCTCCACTGCCCCTCTGAGGTGTGGCTTGAACCCCAGCCAAGGTCTTCTCTTACCCCCCCCCCCCCAACCTGCTTCTAAGCATGCTGAGCATTTCGTTTCCATCTTTATGGCACATCTCATGTTTATCTTGTACTGAGCCCATCTATGGACACATGTTGCTCTTCTAACAGATGCAAAGTCCCTTCATGATTTCTCCATCTTTGTACCTCCACTGCCTGGATAGCGCTTGGACCCCGTAGATGCTATTGAAATGCTGGTTTGATGAGTAATTGGATATGCTTGCGTCTGCACATGCGCGTGACTTGCTCCAAATCACCTCCTTCCCCGTCTGGTTGGCACATCAGAGCTCCATGGTACTGAAGGAGTTTGTTGGATTCTGGAGATTGGTGGACGGAGGTCCCTGGGCAGATGGTCTTTCCTGAGCATTTATGACCTCTTGTTTGTGCTCTGCTAGAACTTCCTATTGGCTCCCCTTTTTATTCCCCAAGTACCTGAACAATGTCTTGTTTAGGTTAGGTGCTTCTTAAACACTGTTGAATGAATGAATTGTCCCCAGGAGGGACTGAAATATCGAAGACAGCGTTGCCAGGCCAGTGGCTGGCTGTTCTGAGAAAGCAATGCCAACAAGCTTGCTGGGGCCTGGTGCCACCCTGGGCCTGCATGCCAAGCCACTGGGCCTCTCTCTCCCACAGCCTCCCTCCAGCCCACGCCCAGCATCCTGCTGAACAGCGAGAAGCCACCGCAGCTCCTGAGTGGGCATGGGGATCCCAGCAGCCTCAAACTGGAAGCCCCTTTAAAGGGCTGGCAGGCCAGGAATGGCCATCCCAGGAGCCTCCAATCTCTGCCTTTGGGGCCCCACCCCCTGGCGCCTGTCCCCTCTCTGGAGTCGGAGGCCAACAGTGCGGCCAGGGACACGACCCAGATCAAGGACAAGCTCAAGAAAAGGAGGCTCTCGGAGGGCATAGCGGCGTCTTTGCGAGGTGAGCCCCGGCCTTGCCACCCACCCTCCCATCCAGAAGCCAGGGACCCAGGCTTTCCTAGCTGTGTGGATCAGCAGATGTCTAGGTGGCTGCTGGGGTCCACTGGGGTTGGCTAAAGGGCGCCCGTCAAGGAGGGATCCTGCTGTGTGGACCGGGATGGAGCAGGGGCCAGGAGGATGTCCTTTGGTGATAACAAAAGGGCTGGAAGTTTGGTGGCCTGTCTTTTAGGCTATAGTAGAAGTGTCAAGACAGCAACTCCCCATCATTAGCTGAAAAGGAAAGGGGAGGGAGCAGAAGGAATTGACTGTGCTGGGCAGGGCACTAGCTTAGCATTTAATGCAAGTGATATTCACGGAGTCTTTGTGAATATCCCATTTTTACAGAGGAGCAAAGGGGGTCAGAGAGACAGCAACTTGCCAGAGGTCACACAGCTTCTATCTTGGGCCAGAGCCCGTCCTCACTCCTATCCCGGCACCGATCACTGCCTCTGCATTTTAAGTGGGTCAAATTCTATAGGAATGAAAAAGGACACTTAGTACCATCTGCCTGCTCAGTCTGGCAGGAGTGGGGCGGGAGCCAACCTGCCTTCTCCCTTGGTCATCCCAGCCTCCCCAGCACAGAAGGCCCTGGTGTAGTGCTGGAATCTGCCCCACTTCCCCATTCTCCTGGGCCTAATCACTCCCATCCCTGCCTCTGCACAGCCTCCCTGGATCCCGGGGGCAGCCCCAGAGGAGTTCCACTGAGGAGCACCATGCCCCGAACCACCTCCCAGAGGCTGCTGAGGGCGCCCAGGCCCATGCCCCCCATCCAGAGCATCCCGACCACGCCAGAGGCCAACAGAGCCAAGGAGAAGAGCCTGGACCCGCCCAGGAGTGGGCGGGGTGCCCAGGTGTCAAGCACCACTGCCCAGGAGGTGAGGCAGGCCCACAGCTCAGACCCTGGCCTGCAGGCACCCTTCTGTCTGTCTTTCCATCTTGGGCCAACCCTGTTCCCATGGCTGTGCATTCCCACAGGTGTCCCAGAGGTGTCTTCAAGAAGAGGGGGGGAGGTGCTGGGAGAGGTGCAGGGCCCTCATTTCACCTCCTCTCCAGCATCCCAAACCTTTGTAGCCTGGAGTTCTGGGTGGCCGCTCTGGAGGTGCAGAGGCTGCATGGCCTCCTGCCCTAGAGTTGGTGGGCCTAGGTCTTCTTTGGTCTAAATGTTCCAGAATTCTCCCTGCTTTCTAAGCCCTCTCTCTTTTAAACCAGGGAGTGTGCCAGGCATGGTGGTGCACATCTGTAATCCCAGTACTTGGGAGGCTGAGATAGGAGGATCATAGTTTCAAGGCCAGAACTTGGCAACTTAGCAAGACTCTATTTAGAAATAAAAAATAAAAAGGGCTGGGGGGGTGTAGCTCAGTGGTAGGACACACCAGGGTTCAATTCCCAGTACCACAAAACCAACCAACCAGCCAGCCAGCCAACCAACCAACCAGGGAATGTTGCAGAGGAGAAAGTGCTGGGACTCAGCTTTGGGCTTCTGCCTTCTGTGGCTGCGTGACCTTGGGTAGGTCACCTCCTTCTCTATGCCGCAGTGCCGTGTGTGTGTGTGTGTGTGTGTGTGTGTGTGTGTGTGTGTGTGTGTGTGTAGGTCCCTAGCACTATAAACTACATTATGATGTGAGACTATAAAAGTATTAAAAGTACTTAAAAAAAAAAAAGGTTTGGACCAGATGCTTTTTTTTTGTGGCACTGGGGATTGAACCCAGAGGCATTTCCCCCTTTGAACTACAACCCCTGTCCTATTTTTTTATTTTTAATTAAAAAATTTTTTTTTGCAGTACTGGGGATTGAACTCAGGGGCATTCTACCTCCGAGCTATACCCCCAACCCTATTTTTTATTCTTTATTTTGAAACCGAGTCTCACTAAGTTGCAGAGTGCCTCACTAGGTAGCTGAGGCTGGCCTCGAATCCGGATCCTCCGGTCTCAGCCTCCTGAATGCTGGGATTACAAGTGTGCGCCACCATGCCCGGCTCTATTTTTAAATTTTGAAACAAGGTCTCACTAAGTTACGAAGGGCCTCACTAAGTTGCTGAGGCTGCCTGTGATCCCCTTCTCAGCCTCCTGAGTACAAGTGTGTGCCACCACGCCGACAAGGAGGGCCCCAGAATGCATTTCAGGAATGGCCAGATTTAAAGCCCGGTGTGACCAAATGCTTGTGAAGGTCTCTTCTAGCTCTGATGTTCTAGGATTTTTATGAAATGAGAAGGTGGGGCGGGGAAGGACCCTATGTAATATCAAAAACAACAAAAGAGCTAGCTGGTTTTCCTGCCTGGAGCAGTAAGGAAGCAAGGGCTTTCTGGAGGCTGGGGGTCGGGTCATGTGGCTGAGAGGGAGACTAGAGGGCACTTCCCACCGCTCCACCCCAAGGAGGCTTCCAGAGAAGGAAGCACCCTGTGTGAGGCTCCTGGGAGCTGAGCGTAGGAAGCTTCCATGGGCCAGCACCCGCTCTGTTCCCAGGTGCAGATCTCCCCGCAGTACTTGCACTGCAACGATGAGAAGATGCTCAAGTCCCTGGGGAGCATCGTGATCCCGCCCATCCACAAGGCCGGGATGCCTGCGGGGACCAGCTCCAGCCGGCCTGCCTCTCTTCCCCGCCCCTTGCCTCCAGGCCAGGACGTCCTCACAGGAGTGAGGGCTCCCCCCACCGGGTAAGAACCCCAAGTCAAGCCTAGCTTGTGGTCTCCTCTCCCTGTGCGCCTCTCAAGGTTCACACAGGGTCCTCAAGGCTGAACCTGCATGCCAGGGCAGAGCCTGGGAGCACGGGTGGGAATGCTCGATTCCCCCACCGGGACCTGGGGAGGCCACAGCATTGTTGCCAGGGAATGGCTCTCAGTCAGCCCCTGACCATTGCCTGCCCCACCCACCGCTCCCTCCTCCTCTTTCAGCTCAGACACCTGCCTCTACCTCCCCTCCTAAGCATTGTCGGTGACTATAAGGACTCTCTGGCCCCTGACCAGGGGCCTCTTCTTCCATCTTATTCCTCTTGGCTATTTTGTATGTTTGGATTGTTGATAGCCCTTGAACTTTCCTTCTTCCTGGACTTCCTGACTTTACACCTGCGTCTTGATGTTCCAGGGGGTCTCTTGCACCCCCTCTTTTGTCCATCTCTTAAATTTGGCCATTCCTAGCTGGGCGTGGTGGTGCACGCTTGTAATCCCAGCATTTGGGAGGCTGAGACCGGAGGATCGGGTTCGAGGCCAGCCTCAGCTACCTAGTGAGGCACTCTGCAACTTAGTGAGACTCGGTTTCAAAATAAAGAATAAAAAATAGGGCTGGGGGTATAGCTCGAAGGTAGAATGCTCCTGAGTTCAATCCCCAGTACTGCAAAAAAGAAAAAAAAAATTGGCCATTCTTGACATTTGTTCTGGGGCCCTCCTCGTCTTCTCCTGCAGTCTTCCTCTATGCCCGTGGCCTCCAGGATCACACAGAGGGGGGTGACTTCACAGCTCCTGCTCTGACCCTGACACTTCCCTGACCTCCATCCTGCTGCTGGGCCTCTCCAGTTCCTCAGAGCTTGGGTGGGTGGGGACTAGGGAGTGCCTCGTGCTTCCCCATTCGGCCCCCTCCCAGGACCTCCTTCTTTCCTTCAACGCACAGGCTTTTGCCATGGGCTCCAAATCTTCGACTCTTGCTCCTGGTGCCTCCCCTTCCTCACAGATGGCCACCAGACTTCCCTGTGACAACAGAACACACGAAAGTTCCCGCCTTGCTCTTGCCTCTGCTGCTTTCTCTCTGTTCTCAGTACTGGTTCTTTCTTTCTTTCCCTCCCTCGCCTCCTAAAGTACTTTCATCGGTGCATTGTAATCAAGTACCATAGTGAGATTCAAAGAGGTGCTGTCATACCTGCACACAGCCCCCCGCCCTCCTCCCGCCTGCCTCCCCGTATCCGTTAGTGAGATTGGTAATGATACCTTCGTGTCTGGGCGTAACGTTGTTTGAACTATTTCCTTCCTTAACCCTCCTTCTCCCCTTCTCGCTTCCCTTCCACCATTTCTGCGGTCTCATTTGTTTGAAGTCCCCTTTCCTCCCTATATTTTTTTTCTCTAGCTTCCACCCATGAGAGAAAACATATGATCCTTGACTTTGTGAGACTGGCCAATCTCACTGAGCATAATCTCTAGTTCCATTAATTTTCCTACAAAGGACATAATTTAGTTCTTCTTTTTGGCTGAGTAGTATTCCATTGTGTATATATAGATCACACTTTCCTTTTCCATTCATCTATTGATGGACACCTAGGTTGCTTCCATAGTTTGGCTGTTGTGAATTGTGCTGCTTATAAGCATGGACATGCAGGTATCACTATAATATTCTGACTTCAATTCTTTTGGAGAGGTACCGAGGTGTGGTATGCCTGGGTCCTCCCATTCCTAGCCTTTTAGGAAACCTCTATTTGGCTTCCCCCGACCGCTCCTGGCCTGCCTCTGCAGCTCCCCCTACTCTCACTGGGGCGTTTGTGCCCACGCTACCCCAAGCTGCTCTCCTGTGAGTGTCCCCTTTGTTGACCTTCCGGTGCTTTCTCCTCTCCTGCATTGGCTGTAAGATGAGTGTCCTCGGTCTGGTCTTCGGGGAGCCCCCTCTCCTCTCACCTCTCTCACTTTTCCTATTGGGCTAAGCTGCAAGAATTGTTCAGCCCCTAATGGGGGTGTGGGGTGTGCTGTTTCCTGAACAGGAGCCTCATCTCCCTAGAAAGAGCTTCCCCTGGCCTCACCCATTTGGCCTCGGTTCCAGGTCTGCGCTGGCTTCCTTGGGTGGCAAGGGGCAGGGCGGCCATCTCTGCATTGTGCACATGGCTTCCCGCCACGGGCAGCCTGACCGCTCCCCTCCATTGTATTATTTAAACTTAAATAACAAATTTGCATATTTAAATCTATTGTGTGTCTTTTTTATTTGCTTCTTTTATTTGTTTTTGTCTTATCTAAATCTCATTTTATCTTTTATTTTTTTTAATTTTTGGTTCTGGGGATTGAACCCAGGGGCATTCTACTGCCAAGCTCCCCCACCCCCACCCCACCTACAGTCTCAGCCTCTCAAGTACTGGGATTACAGGCGTGCACCACCATACCCAGCTCATTCTATTTTTTTTTTTTTTTGGTGGTACTGGGGATTGAACCCAGAGACATTTTGCCTCCGACCTTTGAGCTATTCCTGCAGTCCTATTTTTATTCTTTATTTGGAAACAAGGTCTCACTAAGTTGCAGAGGGCCTCACTAAATACCTGAGGCTGGCCGCAAACCCGGATCCTCCGGTCTCAGCCTCCCAAGTGCTGGGATTACAGGCATGCACCACCATGGCCAGCTTCATTCTGTCTTTTAACCTGGAGCATTGCAGGGCAAGGGTCACGTCTCAAAAGTCTCTGTGGCTACCACAGTGGTGTCAGAGAAGCTTGGGGTCTGGCATGGATGGATTAATTAACAACATCTGGCCTTAGGTGATTGGGTATGACTTGGATTTCTCTTCACTGACTCTATGAGGCCTGCTAGCAAATGGGTGGGAAGGAGGCGCCATTGCTATTGCATCTACCCACCCATCCACCCTTTACTCACTTAAGAGCTATTAAGCACCTACTATGTGCCAGGTGCTGCAGGAACAAAGACAAATAAGACACAGCCCGTGTGCTCCAGGAGTTCTCCAGATGATTTAACAAGAAGTCACCGAGTCTGAATCCAGGGAGCAGGTGCTGAGACGGAAGGCTGCCCGCCATGTTGGGAGCACAGTAGAAATTGACTGGAGCCATCCTGGCCAATTTGAAACTCATACTAAGTTGTACTAGTGAGTGAGAGTTTTTGAGATGGAGGAGAGAGAGATGAGGGACTGAGGTGTCTGAGGAGCTGCATGGAGGGTGCTGGGCACCCCTATGTGTGGGACGGGCTTCGAGATGGCAGGGCCTGGGGTCCATGTGCCCAGCTGAGGGGCAGGGCTCCATCCTGGAAGGATGCGGCGCCACTGGAGGCCTTTTGGTGTGGAAGTGTCACAGCTCTGATTTCAAAAGGCCACCCTGGCCACTGTGGAATGCAGTGGGCAGTGCAGGCGCCGTGGGGCTGTGGCAGGAACGGAGGGGAGGAGCGCCCGGCACCTGAGCAGGGCAGAGCCCGGGTCTGCAGGTGAGGGAAGGTATGTGTGTGTGTGTGTGTGGGACCTAGGGATGACTGGGTGTGGGGTCACAGGGGGAGCCCAGCATCCCGCTGAGCACCACACTGGGACTCTCCACGGAAGAGGGAGTGGGGAGGAGAGACTGGTGTTGGTGGGGGCCAAGCTCAGGTGGGTTCAGCCTGCTCGGGAGGGGGTGGGAGTGTATGTGGGGGTCCGACTTTGGTGTGTGGCCTGGAGCCGGGAGGAGCTCTTGCTCCTTCCCAGGGAGAGGGAGGGGAGGGACTGGGCCCGCGTGGATTGAGGCAGGCTCTGTGGAGGCTTAGGCCTTGCAGCGGGGCTCTCTAGGGCAGGAGAAGGCAGAGACTTCCCCAAGGTCCACAGCTTGAAAGAAGCAGAGCTGTGACCTCTGAGGCCAGGTATCCTGGGGTGGGTGGAGCAGCTATAGTCTGAGGTCAGTGGTGTAAGGCCGGGGGCCAGGAGCAGGCTGGGCCAGGCGAGGAGAATGGGGGGAGCTTGGAGGTTGGGTCCCTGCCCTCATTCAGGCTCCACGAGCTCTTAGGAGCCAGGGGCACCACAGGGGGCTCGAAGCCCACTTCTCCTGCCTCCCATCCTGTCATAAAGTGGGCAGTGGTGGGTTCCCAGGGCAAAGGTGGGGTGCCACGGTGCTCACTCACTGACCCCGGCCACACCAGCCCTCCAGGAGGATCCAGACCCAAGAGGCTGGGCCTGTTCTAGGCAGCAGCTGGGAGTCCTGGCTGGTCTTTGTACAGCTAAAAGCTCTGCTTCCTCACTGGACCTGTATGGTCCCCCAGGATCAGGGTCCCCCCCACCCCTGGGGTCAAGGGAGACACCCAAGCGGGCTGCCCTGCCTGTGTCCTAGGTCATTCTGCCAAGTGAATCCTTGTTACCCTGCCAGCTCCAGTGGGTGGCAAAGCGTAGGCATTTCCCTGTTGCGAAGAGAGATCACGTTGGATACTGACTACTGGCCTCCACGGGAATCTAAGTCAACGAGGGCACGGATTGGGGTCTGCCGTATTGATGCTCTGTTCCTAATGTCTGGATAGGGCTGGCACATACTAGGTGTTTGATAACTAATGGGTACATAGTAGGTCTTCAGTAAATATATGTTGAATAAGTAAGTTGGGCTTTCCCTTTAAAGAATTCCAATGAAAACTAGTGCCAGGAATTTCCCCATCTTCCCTTTCAGTGGGTGATCAGGATTGAACTGCTAGTATAAAACAGTGGTGATTTCTTGTCACAGCCAAGGGGAACAATCCCTTTAGATTCCCATGGCGGGAGGAGAAGAGGCATATTTCAGGGTCACTGAGCTCTCCTAGGATAGGAACACTTTGTAGAACTTGAGCCCAGAGTTCTCGGAGCTGGGGGACAATTTATTCTCCTCTGCTGTAGCTGCTGACCTGCGCTCACCCCCCCCCCCCCAGGCCCAGGAAGCCACAGTGGGGGTGGGGCCTTCCTTTAAGACAGCAGCTTCCATGTGGCTGCTGGCTGCCCAGGGCAGGGATGGACTGCACAGCCCAGACCCAGCCTGGCCTGGCCTGCCCCTCAGCTGCCTCCAGGCCTGCAGAGCCGCAGCTCCTGCTGCCTCGGCCTCTGGCCCTGAGGAGCAGCAACAGGGACACCAGCCCCTCCCCACCGGCCCCCTCTTGCTGTCACCCAGCACCTCTGGCTTGCATCTCACCCTGCTCTTTTCTCCTCATTCTTTTAAGATCGGTTCTGGAGATCGGGCCTCGAGAAAAGACCCCCAAATCTCTGGGTATGTATTCTTTGTGAACACCCCCTTAGAGCTGGACTCTTTGCGCTCCTGGGTTGGGTCATGGAATGGAATTAGGACAGAGGAGACCCGAGGGCTCTGGTGTCTGAGCCCCTCATTCCACAGATGGGGAGGCTGAAGTCACCTGGGGTCCCATGCTGGTGGGTGGCGGCAGGCCTGGGTGAAGGGCCGAAAGAGAAGCAGCGTTTATCGGCGCCTGGTCTGCCAGGCACGTTGCCATGTGTTAGCTCACGGAGCTCATGATGGCCTGGATGAGAGAGATGGAGCTGTTCCCATTTGACAGAGAGCTAAGTGCTCTCCCTGGCATAAATGTCAGCTTCACACTCAGGGCATACGGCTCAGGGGCCTCTTGTCCTGTATGTATGTATGTATGTATGTATGTATGTATGTATGTATGTATGTATGTATTTCTTGCAGAACTGGGGATTGAGCCCAGGGGCATTCTAGCTCCGAGCTACAACCCCAGCCCTATTTTTATTTTTAATTCTTTATTTTGAAACAGGGTCTCACTAAGTTGCGGAAGGCCTCACTCAGTAGTTGAGGCTGGCCACGAACCCGAATCCTGTAATTCTCCTGTCTCAGCCTCCCAAGTACTGGGATTACAAGCCTGTGCCACTATGCCTGGCTTCTCTTGCTCTCTTTTAAACAAGTGAAGGTGTCTTCACTGAGCAGATTAAAAAATTAAACCACACCCCACAGTCCCCTCAGTCGACTGGTCCCAGCAGGTTTAAGTGTCAGGGGAACTGGCCAACCCTGGGAAGGCCAACAACTGGCAGGGCAGGGTAGAAGACTTTCTGGAGGGAGGAGGGAGGAGAGAGAGTGGAGGAGGGAGGAGGGCCAGGGGATCCTTTTTGGGCCTGTTGATCTAACTCTGTAGAGGGGCAGCTGGGGTGCCTGAGGCCTGGCTGTGGGGCAGGGGATGTGAGGCCGCAGCCCTCCCTCGGGCTGGGGGAGGGGAGCACCCAGCCCAGGCCACAGGTGGTGGGATTGGCAGCAGCGACTGTTCTGCTGACTGGTGGGAGGGCAGCCAGCTTCCTGGCAGGTCCCTGGCTAATCGGCCCAGCAGGTGGGGCACTTGGCAGAGGGCAGGCTGTGGCCCTAGAGGCCCCAGGATCAGGACCTGAGAGGCAGGCCTGGCACAGAACCCTCAGTGGCAGCTGCTTTTCTCCTGCTCTCTGGCCAGGCTGCAGTGGGGTGATCCCAGGGAAGTCAGGGGCAATACGCATGGCACCCCAAATATCCTTTATGGGCTATCCCTGAGATTGCTGGCACAGGGGTTTAAGCCAGAAGCCCCTGTTGCCAGGGGTCTGGAGATGGGGCAGGCTGCTCTGACAGGACTTTCAGGGTGTCCCTTAGGGGTGTAGGTGAGAAAGTGGGGTACGGACGGGCAAAGTCCTTAGAGGGCTCTGACCCTCCAGCTGTCAGCTGGGGCCACGTAGCTCAGTAGATGCAATGTGCCTGGGCATTGTAGGGCCCCGTGGCATTGCATGCGGCTGCAGGCTGCCCCAGATCTCGTGGCTTCTTGCAGATCCTGCCTTGGTCAGCCGGCCCCTGACTGCCAGCGCCCTCTGCCCTGCCTCTTACCTCTGGGTAGACGCAGGCTCTGAATCCCCCCTTTCCTTGGCCCTTGCTCCTTCTCCTTGCCCAGAGCAGAGGAATCCTGTGCAAAAGGAGGAACTGTGCAGAGGACTGGAGTGCTTTGAAGGAGCCCCAGACTCAAGGGACCCTTTCTAGCCTCAGGCAGCCCCACGTGATGTCCCCTGATTTCCAGGTTCTCTCACAGGCAGTGAGCTCCACACCTTGTGAGCAGGAGAAAACTAAGGGTCAGGTCCAGAGCGGGGCCTGAGCTGAGCACTTGCTCCCCACGGTGTCCTGTTGTTCTCGGTCAGTCCAGCCAATACTGCAGCTCTTATAAGCAAGCATGCATTGCTTTTCTGCCCCAAAGACATTCTCCCCGACATGGGGTCATTCTTAGCAGCACATTAGCTGCCCTGTCTCCCTAGTAGGAACTGCACCTTTCAACCCACCGATTGGGTCAATATAGAATACAAAGACATACTATGGCTTCATTGTTGTTTGGAAGTAACAGTATTTTATCAATCGTAAGTGCCCCTGAAGATGGCTGGGCTGCAGCTCTTCTGTCTGTAAAATGAGGGGATTGGACTCGTGTTAGTTCTCTGGCCCCTTCCAGCTCAGCCGTGGTATGGAATGGTCGGCAGGCCTGTTTTATCTTCCCTCTTCTTGATCCAGTTTCCTACTCTGCCTCTTCCCCACCTCCTACCTTAGAATCAGGTGTTTGGTACTTGCGGGGAGGATAAGTGAATGAAAAGGGGTGACATGGTCTCCAGGCGTCCCTGGCAATGTGTTTTGTTGAGTAACTCTTCCTCCATCGGGTGCTGTTGGGCAGAAGACGTGAGGTGGGGGCTTGGGCAGTGGAGTGAAGGCAGTCTCAGGGTGGACAGCTCAGGGGCAGCCTGGGTGCTGGCTGTCCTCAGCTCCACTCCTACTCCTTTCTCCTCAGAACCAAAACCTTTGTCCCTGCCCATCAGAGACGGGGCTGCCACCTCCTCCGAGAAGCCTGCCCTTGCTTCTTCACAGCCTGTTCCAACACTGACAGCCTTCTCCATCGGCCGTACCAAAGAAACCCACCCTTTGCTGAGAGAAGAGGACCAGAAGGAGACCAGCACCAAGGTATCTGGGAAGCTGGTGGGGGAGGAGGATATGGAGGGGGAGGAGGAGGAAGAGGAGGAGGAAGAGAAAGTTGGGGTCAAAGTGGACCACTGGCTGAATGCAAGCATGGTTGAGAGGCAGAGAAACAAGGGCAGGGCCAGGGGTGGGGCCCAGGCCAAGGGAAGAGTGAGAGGAAGGTCTCCCGTGGGCGGCCCGGAAGGAAGCAGGATGTGGGGGAGAGGAGAGAGGGCTTAGGTGAACCAGGCTGAGTAATTTGAACTATCAGGCCGCACAGCCGCTGACTCAGAGGCTGCGGCCCAAGCCTGTACTTGACAGGCTGACAAGTACCTGACACTTCTGAGGTGACCTTGGGAGGTGGCTTCCCTTCCCTGGTTGGATGAATGTGATAAAACTTGAAGAGGCGCTGCCACAGGGACCTGTGCCCACTTCCTGAAGCAGAGACACCGTAGCTGAGCTCTGAACGTGTCTTGGAGGCCTGCTCCACGTGTGAACTGTGTGAGAGGCGGGGACTCTGTGTGGGCCGCGAGGGCCAGGCACCGCGCCAGCGAGAGTCTCGTAATCCCACGCAGTGAGAGGACTTCCTTCTCCGCCTGCTCAGCCACCCGCTCGGCTCCACGGTTGTGGTCATGCCAGGCCTTGGTGTGCCATCGTTGGCCCATCAACCAGATCCCAAGCGGCCACTCGCTCCCCCTCCCCACCATGTCCTGCACTTCTGGCTCCACCCAGCCCCCCGCCATCTCCAGCATTTGTTGCTTTCCTGCCTCAAGTCTCCCCCACACTGGGTCAGTCCTAGCAGCACAGCAGCTCTCCATCACCTCTTTCATCTTAAGAAAACATGACTGAATCAAAGCAAAGCTATTGCAAGGCCCTGTTTCCGATCTCTCCTGAGGACGCACCAGCGCCCCACCGAAACTGCTCACACTGAGGTCATCAGTGACCGTCACCTTCCCAGAGGCAGCCACGGCTCAGCCTGCTCTGCCTTGACCCAGCGGCAGCTTTTGACTCGGCTTGTGGTTCGTCCCTCGTGAATTCCCCGTCTAGGGATGGAGGCGAGGGGTGCTCTTTCTTGGTTCTCTGCCTCCGGGAAAGGCAGCTCCTCTCTGCCCTTCCTTGCTGGCTGCTCCTCATCTCCCTGCCCTCTAGATGTTAAGCCCTCCAGGGCCCGGGCCTCTGACCTCTGGTCTATTCAGACTACCCCCGAGGATGTCTCCAGGCCGTGGCCTCGAGTGCCACCTCTCTGGCGATGACTCCCACTCCCTCTACCAGCCCACGCCTTCCCTCCAGACTCACATGCCTAGCTGCTGCTCACCATTACCACGTGGTTTCTAATTATAGTTCAACCCTGAGGCACCCAACACTCAACTTGAACCCTCACCTCACAAAAGCTCCTTTCTCCGGTGTCCTGCTCAGTGAATGGCAGTAAAAGCCAGAGTCCACTTTCCAATAGCTCGGGCCGAACATCTGGGCACATCCTGGACTCCACTGTGTGTATCAGCAAACACACTAGTGTCCGGCCTTTCCCCCAGCCCCGTGCCCTCAGCCCTGGTCCGGCCAAACCTCTGGCTCCAGTGCCCTGTTGTCTCCTGACCGCTCCTCCCACCTGCCTGCGGCTGCGGGGAAGAGTGTGGAGCGCTTGGGAAGTGGACGGCAGGATGTCCTGTGCTTGTATAAGGTGGTCGCGCAGGGGGAGGCTGGGTGAAGGGCACACAGGGACCCTCAGTCCTATATTTACAGCTTCTTTTGAGTCTCAAAATATCTAGAAATAAAATGCCAGAAAAAATAACCCTTTGAGAAGCTACTGCTCCCAAATGAGGGTCAGATCGTGGCGCTCCTCTGCCCACTGTGGGTGCTGTGAGGTCTGACTGGGAGGCCTGGCCTCAGGAAAGGAGACTGAGAACAAAGGACCCCAGGAAATGGTGGGAAAGTAAAGAGGAACCCTCTATCCATCTCCCTGCCCCTAGCCTCATAAATTTACCTGCTCTGGTCTGGTGTCAAG
>PVLC010027325.1:0-21975 GCA_004027655.1 Graphiurus murinus
GTACTGGGGATTGAACTCAGGGGCATTCTACCTCCGAGCTATAACCCTAGTCCTATTTTTTATTCTTTATTTTGAAACCGAGTCTCACTAAGTTGCGGAGTGCCTCACTAGGTAGCTGAGGCTGGCCGCGAACCCGGATCCTCCGGTCTCAGCCTCCCGAATGCTGGGATTACAAGCGTGCGCCACCACGCCCGGCTCCCCAGCCCTATTTTTTATTCTTTATTTTGAAACAGGGTCTCACTAAGTAGCTGAGGCTGGCTGTGAACCTTGATCCTCCTGTCTTAGCCTCCCAAGTACTGGGATTACAAGCATGCATCACCATGCCTCACTTAATTTTGAAACAGGGTCTCGCTAGGTTGATGAGAGTCTCACTACTTGCTGAGTCTGTCCTTGAACCCATGATTCTCCTATTTCAGCCTCTCAAGTACTGAGATTACAGGTGTGCATCATCATGCCCAGCTCATTTTTTATTTTGAAACAAGCTTTCACTAAATTGTGGAGGGCCTAGCTAACTTGCTGAGGCTGGTTATAAACCTACAATCTTCCAGTTTGAGCCTCCCTAGTACTGAGATTACAAGTATGCACCGCCACAACTGGCTTCATTTTTTCTTCTTCTTTTTTTTTTTATGGTACTGGGGATTGAACCCAGGGGCATTCTACCTCAGAGCTACACCCCCAGCCCTATTTTTATTCTTTATTTTGAAACAGGGTCTCATGAAGTTGCTGAGGGGTTCACTAAGTAGCTGAGGCTGGCCTGGAGCCTGTTATCCTCCTATCTCAGCCTCCCAAGTACTGGGATTACAAGTGTGCGCCACGATGCCTGGCTTCAATTCATGTTCTTAAAAGCTTGCTCCAGCTGCTCTTTGGAAAATGGATCTTGCAGAAAAGAGCCAAGAAATACGACAGGCTAGGCGGCCATTGCAGTGACTCAGAGCAGAGATGGCCAGAGGTGCACTCAAGGTATGGGATCTGAGGGGGGGATTCAAGCAAGGACTGGGCCAGCGCTCTGAGATCCTGGGCGTGCGGGGCGAGGGGCAGAGGAGGCAAGGATGGCCCGGAGGTTTCGGCCGGAGCCAAGTGCTGATGTCCCCTTTAGAGGAGCAGTTTTACCTACAGGGAGATGGGAACTAAGAGTCCTCCGGGTCACGCACCCTTACTGACATGTCCACACTTCTCCCAGCACCCCGAGTTCTTACCCTTCCCTTTTCTTAGACACGTTGCTCTGTTCTTTTCCCCCCCACTGCCCATCCTCCCCTTGAGACTCAAGCCTTGCACCTGCCCTCCTGCACCCGACCTCGAGGACTTTCTAGTTCTAGTTCACCCCCCCCCACTACCATTCCCTTAAACTCTCTTAAGCACTGCTTGCTAATTATTGTGCATGTGCTACGGAGTTTATTTCCAGGCAGAACATGACTGCGGTTACTTTTTTCCCTTCCGATTTGCAAGGCTCACTCCCCAAAGGCTGTTTACTTCCTCTTCCGCACGGCTTGCAATGAAGGGTCTCTAGTGGGGGAGATTCGTGAGGTCCTGGGCCAAACAGCCCCGACTCCGGCCTTGGGCAGGAGAAAATGGAAGAGTCATGCTTTTCTGCTCAATTATCCATTTTTTCCCTTTTAAAAAATAAGCTGTGCAAAGCTGGAAATGGTATTAAGCCTGAAAATAAGTAGTGCTATACAGCATGCTTTTAAGGAGATAAACACTTAGGTACAATTTTGGTCCTTTTTGGGCTAATTCATGACTGATTTTAATACTATGTTCTAGTTCCTTGTGTGGAATATTCTTTTGTCACTTTTTTAGGCTTAGAGTAGGTATCTTTCCTGGACGTGGACAGGGGCTGCTTTGGGGATTTGGGTTCGATTTAGCATCAAAATATTTGCAAGTTTTCTTGCTGCTTTAGGTACCATGGTTTAGGGAGGGCTTATGATAAGCCCATCTTTCACAGTGTGGGTGGAAAGGAATTTCTAGAAGATACTTAGCCACTTCTCTTCCCATGCTATTTAAGTTATATCTTTTCATAAGGATAGACACAATTTATATGTACATATATAAATCTATATTTAAATCTATATATTTGTAATATATTACATATTATATATTATATACATTACATATTATGTATTAAATATTTTTAAATATATATTTTTAATATATATTACATATATACATATTATATATTACATATTATGTTTGTAATATATTATATACATATGATATATATTATAAATATATATTTGTAAAATATTTATATATTTTATATGTAAAATGTTTATATATATAAAATATATATATTTTGTGGTACTGGGGATGGAACCTAGGAACATTCAACCTCTGAGCCCCAGCCCATTTTATTCTTTTATTTTGAAACAAGTTCTCACTAAGTTGGGGAGGCTGGCCGAGAACCTGCGATCCTCCTATCTCAGCCTCCCAAGTACTGGGATTACAGGCATGTGCCACCACACCTGGCTTGATAGATATATATTCTGAATACAGTTTATAAGAGGTCACTATGCTTTGAACATTGCATTTAATTAATTATTCAAAGAGGTTAATTTCCCTATCCATTTTCTGATGGTTTGAGGATCTAGGAGAGAAAGAGCCCTGATGTTCTTTCCTGTTTATCAAAGATATGGAAGACTACATAGAAAGCTGGGCATGGAGCCGGGCGTGGTGGCATATGCTTGTAATCCCAGTAGGCTGAGACAGGAGGATGGCAGGTTCATGGCCAGTCTCAGACACTTAGTAAGGCCCTCTGCAACTTAGACCCTGTTTAAAAAATAAAGAATAAAAAATAGGGCTGGGGGTATAGCTTGGAGGTAGAATGCCCCAGGATTCAATCTCTAGTACTGCAAAAAAAAAAAAAAAAAAAAAAGAAAGGTGGGCATGGTGGTGCACGCACGGCTTTAATCTCAGAACTTGGAAGGCTGAGACAAAAGGATTGCAGGTTCGAGACCAGCCTCTGCAACTTAGGCTCTCAGCAACTTAGTGAGAACCTGTTTCCAAATAAAATATAAAATAGAACTGGGGGTATAGTTTGGAGGTAGAAGGCCCCTGGATTAAATTCTGAGGACCAAAAAAACAAAAAAACAAAAAAGAAAGAAAGAAAGACTAGGTAGACAGCGACAGCAGGTGTGCTAAATCTGTCGGTGACGGGAAGCTGGGTGAAGTGGGGACCTATGGCACACTTGCTGCTGTGTGTGCCTCATTTATGGGACTCACAGGAGCCTTGTGACGCTGCTCGGGCCATCTGTGTAGTCATTTGGCACCAAGACTTTGGAGTCAGATAACCAGGTCAGCGTGACCTTGAAAAAGTCACTTGCCTTTCCTGTCATTTCTCATATTAAAGTGTGGACGATGCCGATGCCTCCTGCCCGGGCTGGTGTGACTCCTGCACAGAGGACTCCGTACAGTGCTGGGAACACGGAGAGCACTGGATAAAGCAGAGCATCCTTCCTAGCTTAGAGATAAGGAGATGGGGCTCAGAGGGCCCGAGTGACCTGTCCAAGGCCACACAGCTAGTGCGTGGGAGAGCCGGGGTCAGGGTCCAGGGCTGCCCGGCTCCCGGAGCCCCCCGTCTGTACTTTACCATGCAAAGGATGAAGATTTCCAAAGATCTCCCCGAGCTGCATTGCAAAGTGAAACCCAACAGCAGTCAACGCAAAGACACTCATTAGTGCTAAAAGAACTGCTTATCCCAGTAGAGGGGTGGACAGCCCGGCTGATCATTTGGAGGAGAGGAGGTCCAGGAGCAGCCAGGACGTGGGTTTAATGGGACTCGGGCTGGCTGCGAGGACACTGCCTGCGTTCTCGGTGACATTAGCACACTCTGTTCAGACGGGAGCGGCAATAATAGCCCCGGCAACTCGGCAGCGATCACACGACCTCTGCTGCACTGCGACCAGGTCTGAGAGCGACATTCCCAGCCGGAGAGTGTGTCCTTCAACTAACGCCAAGGGCTGAGGGAACCAGGACTTGGGGAAAATGATTTGAAGGAACCAGGACCCGTGGGAGGTTGGTCAGTGTTTTTGCCTATTTGCAAGCGCCTCTCTCTCTCTCTCTCTCTCTCTCTAATACTGGGGATTGAACCCAGGGGCATTCTACCTCTAAGCTACACCCCCAGTCCTATTTTTATTCTTTACTTTGAAATAGGGTTTCACTAAGTTGTGGAGGGCCTCACTAAGGAGCTGAAGCTGGCTGTGACCCCAGATCCTCCTGTCTCAGCCTCCCAAGTACTGGGATTACAAGCGTGCGCCACCATGCTGGGCTGCAAGTCTCTTATTTGGAAGAACTGACTTGGTTTTGGGCATCACTGGGGAGGAAAACTGGGTTTAAGATAAATTACTAAGCCAGGCATGGTGGCCTAGGGTTGGGGGTGGGGTGAGGCTCAGAGGTAAAAATGCCCGCAGGTTCAACCCCTAGTAACACACACACACACACACACACACACACACACACACACATACACAATGATAAACTACTAAGATGATATGCTTTGGTTATACTGGGTATTAAGATATTTGGCTATATTAGATATATTAGCTATTTGGCTATATTGGATATTATGATCATTTCTAACAATTAAGACTTCAAAACACAGAATGGGCTTTTTTTTTTTTCTTTGTAGTGTTGGAGATTGAACCCAGAGGGATTCTACCTCTGAGCTATGCCCCCAGCCCCATTTTATTTGGAAACAGGGTCTTGCTAAGCTGCTGAGGCTGGCTTTGAACCTTCAATCCTCCTGTCTCAGCCTCCCAAGTAGTGGGATAAGAGGCATGTAACACAACACCTGGCAGAATGGGCTGTTTGTTGAGGGAGTGAGCCTCCTGTCATCCCAAAGGCATATAAGCAGAAGCCAGGTAACTATTTTTGCAGCAGTCTAGAAAAATTACCCACAGTGAGGAAATGCTTGGACTTGGTGGTTTCTGACGAAGGCACCGAGGTGCAGTGGGCGATTAGCAATGCCACATGGGTGTGGCCCGCTGCTCAAAAGCCCTCGGAACCTTTCTCTTGCCCTTTTTTTTTTTTTTACATGGTCAGCACCACCCCCTCTGTCTGGGCTTGCAGGTCAGAGCTTGGCAAAGGGAAAACAGGAAACCCAGGTGTGACAGGCAGCCGGGGCCCTCTGTGGCACTGTGCAAGGGTCAGGCAAGTGGAGGCCTGTCGGGGAGTCAGGAGAGTCTTCCGACTCTGGGGGTGACATGGGGAGAGAGGGAGGCAGCCCCCAGTGACCTCGGGCGTTCCTACCTGGATTTAGGACTCTGGAGGTTTTGACGGCTCAACAGCCGGGCGGCAGAGACTCGCTTTTTGTGCACATTGGAAAGACCTGTGGGAGAATCAACAGTCACCGTGAGGGGGTCACCAGACAAACCCTCCAGCTTCTGGGCGCGGTGTCACCTAGTGCGGGAGGTTGAGACCAGAGGATCGCAGGTTTGAGGCCAGCCCCAGCCACTTAGCAAGGCCCTGTTTCAAAATAAAAAATAAAGTAGGGTGGGCGAGGTAGCTCAGAGGTAGAGTGCCCCGGGCTCGAGTCCCAGTATTAAGACAAAACAAAACACCACACACCACAACACTGTCCAGCTGTTCATGACTCTCTGTTATGCTTATACTGCCCTCTGGAGTGAAATAAAGAGATAAAGGAGGAGAGGCTGCATAAGCCTGGCCTGGGTGGGCGAGGCGGTTCTGGCTAAGACAGAACAAGACGTCGCTTTGGTTGAGCTGAACAGAGAAAGGACAGTCCAGGATGGCCGTGCAACTGGAGAGCCGCTCGCAAGTGCACGTTTTCCTGGGCGTGGGGCGGGTGCCGAGCCCTTTGGGAAGACCACACCCGAGGAAGACAGCGCAGAATACAATCCCAAGCACATTCTGGAGGGGAGACCCCCACCGCCCCCCCCCCCCACTGTCTGGGAGGCCTCCGCAGGAGGGTGGGGCCAGGTACCTTGGGTGAGTTCCGGAGCCTCGGCCACGTAGGTGAGGCGGAACTTGTTCCTCTTCCAGCTGCGGTCGTTGCTAATGAGGGAATTGTTGGCCTTCTCGATGTTGACGTCGTCCCCCACGCAGAACACGTCGCAGGCTGCCTGTGACACACACGGGGCGCTCGGTGACCTCTTTCAGCCAGCAGAGGCCCCTTCCCAGCGGCTCCAAGTCATGGCTTACACTGCTCCATCCTGCCTTCCTCCCTTTTTGCTTCCCTCCCTCCCTCCATCCGTCAGCCTTTTCATTTTTCCATCCATTCATCCACCCATCCACCCACCCTTCCTCCATCTATCCATCCATCCACCCATCTATCCATCTGTCTAGTCATCCATCCATCAATCCATCACCCCTTCCTCCCATCCATCCATCCATCCATCCATCCATCCATCCACACAGCCATCCATCCATCCATCCACTCACCCATCCATCCATCCATCCATCCATCCATCCATCCATCCATCCATCCACCCACCCATCCATCCATCCACCCACCCATCCATCCATCCATCCATCCATCCATCCATCCATCCATCCATCCACCCACCCACACATCCTTCCTTTCATCTATTCATCCATCCATCCACCCACTCCCCTACCCTTCCTTCTATTCATCCGTCCACCCACCTGCCACCCTTTCATCCATCCCATGTTTTTAAGTGCTCTGGATGTGCCTACCATGATGGAAGCTTTTTTTGGGGGGGGGGTGAACTGGGGATTGAACCCAGGGGCATTCTACCTCCAAGCTACACCCCCAATTCTATTTTTTATTCTTTATTTTTGAAACGAGGTCTTGCTAAGTTGCAGAGGGCCTCACTAAGAAGCTCAGGCTGGTCGTGAGCCTGAGATTCTCCTGTCTCAGCCTCCCAAGTACTGGGATTACAAGCGTGCGCCACCATGCCCAGCTGATGGAAACATTCTGTATTGTCTAAGATGGTAACCATTGGCCACTTCTGCTGCTGAGCACGTAAAATATGAAATATGTAAGAAAGACATGGATTTTTTTCGTGTGTGTGTGATACTAGGGATTGAGCCCAGGGGCATACTACCTCTGAGCTACCCCACCCCAGTCCTATTTTATTATTTTGTTTTTTGAAACAGGGTCTTGCTAATTGCTGAGGGTCTTACTAAATTACTGAGGCTGGCCTCAAACCTGCTATCCTCCTGTCTCAGCCTGCCAAATACTGGGATTACAAGTGTGTGCCACCATGCCCTGCTAAGACATGGATTTTTATATTTTATTTAATTTTCTACTGTATACTATACATACACAGACTCTATAATTTTAGTTTTTGTGATATAGGGGATGAAACTGAGGGCCTTGCACATGCTAGGCAAGCGCTCTACCTCCGAGCTATGCCCCCAAGCCGTGGTGTGTGTGTGTGTGTGTGTGTGTGTGTGTGTGTGTGTGTGTCTTTACCAGGGGTTGAACCCAGAGGCATTCTACCTTTAAGCTATACCCCCAGCCCTTTTTAATTTCTTGTTTTGAAACAGGGTCTCTCTAGGTTGCTGAGAATCTCAAGAAGTTGTTGAGGCTGGTCTCCAACCTGTGATCCTTCTGTCTTAGCCTTCCAAATACTGAATTACAAACCAGTATTTGGCTCCATAAATACATACATACACACACACATATATACATATATATATGTATGTATTTATACATATATACATATATTTCTACATATATATATACATATATGTATGTATGTATTTATAGACCAACTCCCTGGCCAACACATAGGATGCTGGATTCTGGGTGGAAAATGTGTGTTTTAAGGCCATTTAAATTCACTTGAGCTGAGCCAGGCGTGGTGGCGCACGCTTGTAATCCCAGCATTTGGGAGGCTGAGACTGGAGGATCTGGGTTAGCGGCCAGCCTCAGCTGCTTAGTGAGGTCCTCCGTAACTTAGTGAGACCCGGTTTCAAAATAAAGAGTAAAAAATAGGGCTGGGGGTGTAGCTCGAAGGTAGAATGCCCCTGAGTTCAATTCCCAGTACCGCAAAAAAAAAAAAAAAAAAAAAAAAAAAAAAAATCACTTGAGCTATTTAAAGCTGTGTCCTGGCTGGACACACAAGGGGAATACTGGGCCCCCCCCGAGTCCGTCTCTTTCCTGATGGGTTAGGTGCTGCACTGGGGTGCAGGAGCGTTGTTCTTCCCCAGTACCTGAGGTCTGGATTACCTTGAAGACCTTCTTGGCCCAGGTTCGGAATGCCTCCTCCTGGCCGCACAGCTCGTCCCCCTCCCTCATCTTGAGGATTCTCTCCCCCCCCAGCTCCTCCAGCAGGGTGTCCACGGCGTGTCCAAAGGCGCAGAAGTGCGGGTACGCCCGGGAGCCGAGGCCGAACACCGAGAACCTACCGGGGAGACGACAGCGCGGTAGGGGACAGCGGGGCGGGGCGTCTGGGGTTATGGGGGCACCCCCATAACCTTAAGTATGGAGAGTGGAGGGCTGGGCTCCCCAGGGCCCCCTCACTAGTGTGCGTGTTTGGTGGTTCGGGGGATTGAGCCCAGGGGCATCTACATCCTAGCTACACTCCTGGTCCTTTTCTTACTTTTATTTTTGCTCTGAAACAGGGTCTTGCTAGGTTGTTGAGAGTCTCGCTGTGCTGCTGAGGCTGACCCGGAACCTGCGATCCTCCTGTCTCAGCCTCCCACGTACTGGGATTACAGGTGTGCGCCACCACGCCCGGCTTTGCTAGTTTCAATCTTACGGATACTTTATGCCATGCATCTGGGGCTTGTTCCTGGCAGGAGCTCTGGACTTGCCAGGGAGCAGAGCAGCAGGTCCACAATGGACAAGGACACTCCACCCGGCTTCTCTCCAGGGCCAGAGCGCCCTGCTGTGGGCCGTCACTCCAGAGGAGCCAGGAGTGGAGAGACGTAACCTCCCCCACCCAGGGTCCTGTCCTGCCCCTGAACCTCTTTCTGAGGACCACGGTGACAGGTTGAGATGGGGGAGGAGAAGAAGGGGGGATGGAGGTTGGGAAGGGACACTCCATCGATGCACGGTGACCCTGAGATGAGGCTCAGAAGCCCCCTGGGTGGAAGGCAGGTTGACAGCAGTCAACCCTGATCGACAGCCGCGCTTCTCAAATCCACGCTCCCAGGGCCCCAAGTTGCCCTCTTCTTTCCTGCCCACCCTTTCCCCGGGCTCCCAAGCCCCGAGTGTGCGGGATCAGACAGTACTTCCTCTGGTCGTTCCTTAACCCGTGATCTTGCTGGATCTGGTACCCACCTTTCCCTGGACTGGCTGCAGGGGTGG
Source organism: Graphiurus murinus (assembly GCA_004027655.1). NCBI lineage: Eukaryota > Metazoa > Chordata > Mammalia > Rodentia > Gliridae > Graphiurus > Graphiurus murinus. Next base: position 9,230 of record PVLC010027325.1, read on the forward strand.
CAGGAGAGGGCACCCCAGCCCAAGCCACCCGCCTTGACCTCAGCCCAGAGCAGACTTAAAAACTGCCAGCACCAGGCCTGCCTCTGGCTAAGCGATTGTTTCCTAAGCCTGTTATTTATATTTGTGATGTCTGCCATATTTAACTCTGATATTGTTCATTCCTTTTTGTGTTCTTGAACTTGCTTTTGACTTTTACTTTCTAGCTCATCAAACCCCATGCTATGGTCTGAATGTGTGTGTCCCCTCCGAATTTATTTGTTGGACCGAATCCCCAAGGTGATGGAATTAGGAGGCGGGGCCTTGGGAGATGACTAGGTCTTCAGGATGGAACCCTCGGGAATGAGATTAGTGCCCTTCTAGAGGGTTGAAGAGAGCAGAGTCCTTCCCTCCCGCCATGGACACCTGGTGAAGTTACCATCTGTGAACCAGAAAGTGGGCCCACACCAGACACCGGATCTGCTGGTGTCTTGATCTTGGACTTCCTTGCATGCAGGACTGTGAGCAATGCATTTTTTGTTGTTTATGGTGTTTTGTTATGGCAGCTTGAGTAGACTAAGACGTACGACTCTGTCCATCCACAAATGGCTAGGGTGCTGAGTCAATAACCCGCTTCTGGGTGGGCCTGGAGACTTGCTCCCCCATCACCAGCAGACTCATGTTCCCACCGGTCTTCAATTGTGATTTCAAAACTCCTGTTTTCAGCCTCCAAACCACCAATGGACTAATTTGGATGTGGGACCAGATAGCAAATATTTTCAGGGCCACAAAAATCGTACTACATGGGTACTTAATGAACAAGAAAAAAATAAACAAAACCCCCAAATTTCTATACAGTTTAAAATAATGAAATTAAAAACATAATAATATTGATAATTGAAAATATTGATAATTGATAATATTGAAAATTTTTTGAAATACAGGTCTATGAATGAGAAGAATAGGCTTGTTTTTTGAGGGTATAACATTATGCTTAACTGGGGCTCAAAGGTCATATTTTCTTATCGTTAATTATGAATGTAATGTATTCTTAGCTCATTGGTTGTACAAAGTCAAGTAGTGTGGCCAGGCTCGGCTTGGTCCACCGGTGTTAGTCACACCTCTGCTGTGATTGATATCTTTCTCTTTCTTTCTCTCCCTCTCCCTCTCCTCCTCTCTTTGTAGTACTGGGGATTGAACCCAGGGACATTCTGTCTCTGTGCTACACCCCTAGCCCTTTTTATTTTTATTTTTTGAAACAGGATCTAAGTTGCTGAGAGCTTTTCTAAGTTGCTGAGGCTGGCCGTGAAACTGATTCTCCTGTCTCAGCCTCCCAAGTACTGGGATTACAGGCATGCATCGCCACACCAGGCTTGTAATAGGTTTAATAAAGGAAAAGCAGGTCTGACTGTCAAACTCCAGAACTGACGGTTCAGTGTTGAGCTAAAAATGTACTGATGTTAAAACATAGAAAGCCACACTAAGAGTGAGCCCTTCTGTAAACTATGGGCTTGGCTGATAACGGTACGTCCCTGGGGGTATACTGACGCTAACAAAAGTACCACGTTGGTGTAGGCTGCTGACATTAGGAAAGCTGAGCCTGTATAGGGACAGGGCGATATGGGACTTTTTGTACTTTTTGTCCAATTTTGCCGTCAGCCTAAAACTGCTTTAAAAAATAAAGCCTATTTTAAAAAATGTGCTGATGGGCATGATCCTTCCAAATCTAGGAATTCTGTGACCCGCATCATCTGCGAAGCATTGCTCTGAGCATTGGCTGAAAAGGTTTAGTCAGTGAAGTTGGGAGAAATTTGTGGGTCAGCTTGAATGTCCTGCCCACAGGGCTGTTTCCATCAGTCTCATCTCACCAATATTCACAAGAGCAAGGGTTTGATAATCAGTTTTGTATCTTTCCAAATACTCATTAAACTGAATACACAGGGGTTGAAACCAACAAACCATCTATCCAAAGTATCGCCTAAAATTGCTTCATGATATATGACTATGCTTTGGAAAATATGGGGTTTAGGCTAGGGTGTTTAAAATCTGACTATACATCAAAGCCAACTGGGGAGATTTAAAGAGAAAAGGCCACGTACGGTCCAGATTCTGGACCAATCACGTCTGGTTATCATGTTGGTATATTGCAAACATCCCCAGGTGATTTTGATGAACACCCAGGTCATGGCAGAGTATCTCCAGAAACTTCTATCAAGTGTACAACGTGTCCCCCGGGAAGGGCGGCTCAGTGGGCACTGTCCCGTGGGTGACAGGGCTCTGAGAGAGGGTAACAGGAAGAGATGTCGCAGGAAGGGTCAAGAAGGAACCTGGGAGACCAGGCAGTGAGCGTTACCGGGGAGGGGTCCCAGGTGGCCAGGACACAGCTGGTTTCACAGAGGGCAATGGGGGAGGGGAGAGATAGGGAAGGCAGCCCCCTCCCCACAATGGAGAGCCCACCTTGCCCCGAGGTCCTGCTCCCCCGAAGCCTTCATCTCCCCGGCCCCGGGCCCCTCACTCACCTCACGTTGGCCAGGGGTCCGGCGCTCTCAAAGTTGTCTCTGAGGTCAGGCCCGTCGCCCGATGATTTGCGTGAGTCAGAGTAGGAGGAGACACTGTTGAATCGGACCTTGTAGCTCCTGCCAAAATGAACGGGCCTGTGAGGTCCGGCTGCAAGTCCCCTCCCAAGGACAACACCCTCTTTGGATCTTCAAATTACTGATCCTGGTTCTAGCAATACTCTCTCTCTCTCTCTCTCTCTCTCTCTCTGTAGTAGGGATTGAACCTAGGCTGCTCTACCACTGTACTGTATCTCCAGACCTTTCTGAATTTTTAAAATTTTACGACGGATCTTGCTGAGTTGCCTAAGCCAGATTCCAACTTGTGATCCTCCAGCCTCAGCCTCCTGAGTCACTGGGATTAAAGGTGTGGGTCATTGCACCTGGCTAAGTACTTTCTCTTACGTGTTATGGCCTCTTTAAGAATGTATTGACTGACCCATGCCCACCACAGTGACAACTATCCATCTTCACCTGACCCTACCTGTAACTTGAAAGATTTCTGAGCTGGGTGTGGTGATACATGCTTGTAATCTCAGTACTTGGGAGGCTGAGACAGGAGGATCACAGGTTCGAGGACAGCCTCAGCAATTTAGTGAGACCCTGTTTCAAAATAAAAAATAAAAGTAGGGGGTATAGCTCGGAGGTGGAATGCACCTGGGTTCTACTCCCTGGCCATGCTTGATGTAAGAATCTATGAAACTTGACATCCATACAGTTAAAATGGTAAAATTAGTAATAAGTCAGGGGTAGAAGGGACCACCCCCTAACCATGCAACCACGCTTCCTTGCTTTCCAAACTTTAGTTAGTGTGCACAGAAATCATTTCAGGATCTTGTTAAAAGGCAAGTTCAAGTTCATCAGGACTGGGACAGGGCCCGGAAGTCAGCATTTCTAACAAGCTGCCAAGAGATGCCAATCTGCTAGTTCCCGGACCTCACTTAAAATAACTAAGTACTAGCTGAGCACAGTCTTACAAGCCTCTGACCCAGCCACTCTGGAGGCTGAGGCAGGAGGATTGCAAGTTTGAGGCCAACCTGGGCAAAGTAGTGCCTTGTCTCCAAATAAAAAATAAAAAGAGCTAGGGGTGGAGCTCAGTGGTGGAGAGCCCCTGGGTTCAATCTCTAGCACTGCAAGAAACAAAAACAAACAAACAAACAACAACAACATCACCAAAACCCAAACCCAAACCCAAACCAACTCCCCCCTCAAAACTCCAATAAACAAAGAACAAAAGCTAGAACTAGACCCACACTTTCTAATATGGTAGCCATTGTCTAAGTGTGGCCATTAAAATTTAAAGTTAAATTAATTAGATTGAATTGCAATGAACAATTTGGTTTCTCACTTGCACCACCCACGTTTCAGGTGTTCAATGGCCATGGCCGGCTGCTGTACTGACAGTGCAGAAGCCAGGCATCTCCATCATTGTGGAAAGTTCTAAGGGACAATGCTTGTCTCTCCCCAGCCAACACTTTCCTTCCACAGAGCTAGACATTGCAGGAGTTAGTCACAGGTCACATTTCAAGTAAATAGGTACACACAAAAGCTTCAGCATGATAAAACATTGTATCTCTCCTTCCCTCCTTCTCTCCCTTCTTTCTTTTTTGGTGCTGGAGAATGAACCTAGGGGCATTCTACCTCCAAGCTATATCCCCAGCTCTATTTTCTTTTTTAAACAGGGTCTCGTTAAGCTGCTGAGAGGGTTGTTAAATTGCCAAGGCTGGCTATGAACCTGCGATCCTCCTGTCTCAAGTCTCCCAAGTACTAGGATTGCAGGTGTACACCACCATGCTCAGCTAACATTAGATTTTTTATTAAATCATTTTGAAAGGGAAGGAAGATGTTCTGGGCTTCAGATCTCAGCATGAGAGGCTCAGGAACCTTGAGACTTGGAAACAACTGGTTTTCCAGTTTTCTTCTAAATGTGGTAAGTTTTTGTTTGCAGACAAGGCAAAACTCAAACAAAGCAAAACTAACCCCCAAACCCCAATGCCCAACAAATAAACAAAGCAAACAACCCCAAACCCCAAACCTGAGACAAGAACCCAACACGCCAACCTAAGTGTAAAAGGGAAAAAAGAAAAGAAGAAAAAAGCAATTGTGTACCCTGGCAGCAGTGTTTCTAAACTGGGCGTTCTTCAAAGTTTTCGCTCCAGCATCAGGAAAGTTCTAAATATATATAAGTGTATTTTCTGCCCCAAAATAGTCTCACATTGAGTCACTTCTCCAAATAAGTCATGCAATATATCAGGGGGTGGCTGTGTCATTAGTGTGGGCAGCTTGGTTGATGGTTGTGGGGTAAAAATAACGGCACGTGTATTTGGATGAGGCCGGCGCTGTCTCCAAATGCTTTCCCTGCTTGTTATTATCCCTGGATCCTTGGCAACGGCCCCCAGAGGTGGGCAGGGCTGGGCTAACGTCTCCCCATTGGGCAGATGAGAAAGACTGAGGCCCGGAGAAATCACAGCATTTGCTCAAGGTCGTTGAGCGAGTTAGCTGCACAGTCTGGGTTAGAAGGCAGGTCTTCCTGACAGCCAGATGTGGCCAGGGGTGCTCGGGCAGGGGGCATGCTTACATCCAGGTGCACACGCACATACGTGTACACGCACACACACATGCATGCACACGTGCGTATACACGCTCTACCTGTGCTGGCTGTCACGGGCGGCAGCCAGACTTCGGACTTCAGTGTCACCATGGGGGAGGGAAGGCCCTTTACGGGGAAAGAAACGCAAGGGTTCCGGGTACCTAGAGGGGAGAATGGATGGTGCCCTATCTCTCCCTGGAGGAGGGGTGCGGGGCCTGCTGGGATAGGCAGAGCGACGCCCAAGATGCTGAGCTGGGTGCAGACAGGGGCTGACCACAGGGCTCGGTGATGACCCATATACACGGTATCCCATATACACGGGCTTGGTGACACTGTGCTCAGCCAGGGAAAGCCGGGTGGGATTCCCTGCATGACATAGTGTCTAAACTCCAGCCAGCTACGACATTCGCTGCTCATCGTAAGACACAGGGATCTGCTTCACGCTCCAGGAAACCCCGAGTTAGCCTTGAACGTGGTGTGCATAGCCCCGTGTTCTGTACCTCAGGGAGGAGGACGCCAGGGATTGTCAAGGGCGCTCTTAGTTACAGAAGTTGTCACCTTGTGAAACGCCTTTAGAACCCAGCCCCACATCAGATGCAATTCCTTTGTGAACATCTGGGGACCACAGGTATCTTTGTCTTATGAGGTTATCTTATCTGCCCTTTGACCTCAGCCTCCGCACTGGCTACAAGTCCACTGTGAGTATCAGACAGAAAAGGCCTGGGAGGCGCTGTGCCTGTTTTTGAATGTGGGGTTTCAAAGAGGGAGAAAGAATAAGAACTGATATTCACACAGTGCGCTTAACTTTGCCCAGGACTCTTCTGTTTTTTTAATTCAGTTCTTACTAGTCAGAAAGTTAAGGTAGGTATTATAATCTCTGTTTGGCAGAAAAAGAAGCTGAGGCACAGAGCTGGGAAATGACTTAGGCAGAGACTAAACTATTAGCCCCAGAGGATCTGGGGCACCACCAGCTAAAATCAGTCTCTGACGGACTTTGGTCACAACCACCATCCGGAACCCAAATGTGAACCCCGGGTGTCAGAAGGGAATTTTCAGTGACTCCTGGGGGTGTCATGTGGCACTGGAAGGGTGATTCACTTACTTCCTTTCCTCCTGTATGGAGTTGGGGTGCCTCATTTCCATCAAAGCACAGCCGAATTTCTGGAGGTCAGAACAGATGAGCGAAAAGTGAAGCATATATCAGATAATCTGGAACAGGGTTGGGCACAGGATCTAGGGCCCTAGTCAGTAAAAGAGGAGCCTGATGCCTGGAAACCAGCTGTTAAGGATGGTCGGGGGCTCCAGCGGGCGTAGTGGAGGGCTCGCTGTTTAAAGGGCTGGGTGTGTGGACTCCCTACCCCAGCACACAACACTCCTTTGTGGTCTCCTCTTAATACTGCCCCCATGTCTGGAGCAGAGGGCACCGAGCCATGACTGGAGCATCCAGTCCAAACAAGCAGCTCACTTAGCTGGCATCTTCCCTAGGGACACAGACAGGACAGAGAATTTGGAATCCTCCAGCCGTGGCACAACTGGGCCCCAAGTCCCTGGCTTCGAGGCTCTGGGGGATTTGCTTCTGATCAGCAGCCAGAGGGGAAGGGTCCCGCTGCTGTAGCCCCCCCTCCTTCGTGCAGACGCAGCCTCCTGCTAGAAGAGGTGACGGTCCATCTCACCTCCCCGTTCTCGGGCGGGTCTCCATTGCCAAAGGTGCTGGTAACTACCAGGACCAGAGTTTCGTGTTCCAGGTGCACGATGTCATACTCCTCCATGGACATCACCTGGGGTGGGGGAGGGGGAGAGGGGAGGGCAACGACCGGGGGCGTTGGGGGGGACGGAAGATGGGGTCGAGCGGAGAGAAAAGAAGAAGTGAGCCGTTTTGAATCCTCTCCTTTGGAAGTAGAGCCGGGTGCTCTGGACTGTAATATTTCAGTGGGCTCAGTGGCTAAAGTAAAAGCTTTTTGGTAGCATGAAATCTTCCTGAGGGTCATAGGAGTCTGGGGCTATGGTCCAAGGGCTTTTTTTTTTTTGATGGTGGTGGTATTGGAGATATAACCCAGGGGCCTTCAACCTCTGAGTTATACCCACAACCCTATTTTTATTTTTTTTAATTTTGAAATGGTCTCATTAGGTTGTTGAGGGTCTCTTGCTAAGTTGCTGAGGCTGACCTCAAACCTGGGATCCTCCTGTCTCAGCCTCCCAAGTACTGGGATTACAGGCATACAACCTTAGACTTGTCTTGAGACATAGATGTTGGATGAGGTCCTTGAGCCTCTTGTAACCAACTGATCCTGGATCCTTCCTGACCCCATTTGGGCTGAGAGCCACCTGGCCGGGTCTGAGTAGCTCCACTCAGCCTCTTCTCTAAGCCTGCCTCCAGCACTGTGGAGCCTCCAGGGCCAAAGAAGTCCGAGGCACCTGCCTCGGGAGAGATTATTCTGTGTCTTAGCATCACCTGCACATTTCCCAAAGTAGGCTCTAAGGAAGTCCAATCTTCTGAGATGCTCCATGAAAATAAGTGGTCCACGGTCGAATGTGTTTGGGAAACATTTATAGTCTATCCACTCCCCATCCATACTCACAGATTAGAGGCTCTGAGGAATCCTGCAGTAACGAAACCTACTGAGCTGTATTTAACTCAGAGATTCCCCAAATGGCTCATCATAAGCCGGCTAACATTCCGCTCTAGAGATAGGGATTTCTTTTCCTTTTCTTTTTGGTGGTGCTGGGGATTGAACCTAGGGGTGTTCTACCTCTGAGCTACACCCCCAGCTCTATTTTATTTTGAAACAGGGTCTCACTAGGTTGCTGAGGATCTTGCTATGTTGCGGAGGCTGTCTTTGAACCTGTGATCCTCCTGTATCAGTCTCCCAAGTGCTGGGATTATAGGCATGTGCCGCCACGCCTGGCTGAGATGGGGTTTCATTTGGTGGTTGTTGGATTCGTGGAGGGTTGGCGGAGAGAGGAGTATTACATGACACTTATGGAAATGCAGGTCTGTGTGCACCTGTCCCTTGCCCAGTGGTTCCTCCCTGGTGACCTCCCCAGCCCCTCTCAACTGTATTTACTAGAGCTGCCACTGCCCCTCCCCCACCTTAGCATCGAAGGCGTGCTTGAAGATCTCACACAAGGTCTTGGCATAAGCTTGCGACTTGCCGGTCTCCGTGGCATAAAGGATGGTTGCTTTGACCCTCTTGGCCATCGCCTGTCCCATCAGCTTAGCTGAGAACTTGACAGCTCTGTGGGGTGGAGAGGAGAGAGGGGAAAACGGGAGACAGAGAGGGAGAGAAGACGCTCGGTCAGCACATTTAGGCAAGAACATGATCCACTCGACTGGACAAGAGAGAACTTACGCTCTTCACCCTTGATGGCTTCAACGGGCGAAGCCGCTGAGTCCGGGCACCAGAGCAGCTACCTGAGAGGATCCCCCAGAGCACGGGTCATGAGTTAAAGGAGCGGGTTCATGCTGTTAGCTTGCCATTTGATGGCCCCGTCTCCAGAACCTTGCTTGGCCAGGCATTGACCCAAAGGATCATCATCCATCCATTTCTTTATCCATTCCTAAAATACTTGTTGAGTGACTTCCTATGTGCCAGACATTGTTTTAGAAGCTACACAGTGTAAGGGTTAACCCAGGAATCCCGTCGGAGGCCGGAGGAACAGAGTGATAGAGAAAGAGAAAGTTTATTGTTCCTGAGTACAAAGGAAAACAACCAATATTTATAGGTAGGGTAGGGGGCGGTCTTGCAGGACCAGGTATGGGGCTTCATAGGGTGAGATGAAGGGGAAAGAATTGGAGCCGGCCAGGGGTGATAGGCTGGCTGGTTCCTGGGCATCGGAAGGCACCGCCAGCTGACCATCTGATGCCCAGAAGAGAAGCCGGAATTGTGCCATGTTGGGGTGCTTTATGAGGATTCTGTTCCAACACACGGGATATAGTCATGTGCAAGCAGCTGTCGTGTGTGTGTGTGTGTGTGTGTGTGTGTGTGTGAGAGAGAGAGAGAGAGAGAGAGAGAGAGAGAGAGAAGTAAATAACTAATAAGTCACCAGGCATTGAGTTAGAAGGAAGTTAAAGATTTTCAGCTCCATAAAGGAAGGTCTAGGGCTGGCTTATTTGGCAGTGAGAATCCAGGCATTTGCACAGAACATGGTACCTAATACATGCTAAATAAATATCTATTAAAAAAAAACTATGAATTAAAAAGATGGCCAGGTGTGGTGGTGCATGCCTGTAATCCCAGTACTCGGGAGGCTGAGACAGGAGGATAGCAGGTTTGCGGCCAGCCTCAGTAACCTTGTGAGGCCCTCCGCAACTTAGGGAGACCCTGTTTCAAAATAAAAAATAAAATAGGGCTGGAGATGTAGCTCACAGGTAGAATGCTCCTAGGTTCAACCCCAATACTCCTCCCCTACAATGACTGACTGAATGAATAAATGAATCAATAAATCAATAAATCAATAAAAAGATGCCTTCACCTAGGCGCTGGTGGAGTTTAAGTGTCGAGGACAGCCTCTTTCTTGCTAACATGAGAATCCCCCAAACCCAATGTCCCTTCCTTCCCCTGTGCCGGCAGGGAGCGGGTGGCAAGCAGGCTAGACTCGGGAATACCTGGGCCCCACCTGAGCCAGCCTCCCTCTACTTACGAGGAATCTCGGTGTAGACGAATTGCTAATTATCTCCCACCTGGGGATTACTGATGGTAAATTTCTCATTTTTTAGAATTAGGGAAGCCACCCACGCTGCAGGAAGCCCGAGCTAAGGGGGAGACACTGAAGGGAATAAAGGTGCCTGGAGGTTCCCCTGGAGGGCTCGGGCTCAGCATCGCATCAGCGCAGCTATAATTAACTCCCATTATGTCGGCTTCAAAGTTAATAGTGCAATTAGTGTTTTAGATTTCTTTTCTCTCCTTTCTTTTCCTGGAGACAGTAGAACTGAATTGAAGCCAAAGGTTGTTCTCGCTGAGAAGATTCCAGACCCTCCCATCAGGGAGAGGGTTCTGCTGCTGCTTCATTCTCGCTTGGCTGGAGAGTAGGATGGGGCTCGGGGGAGATCCCAGGGGTCACACTCACAGGGCCCAGGACCTGCCAAGCTACCAGCGTCTCGCCTCTGAGGCCCACAGCGTAGATGGCTCCCATTGTATAACTCGATAGCATACATAGAAAGTTCTGGACTCAGGCTAGCTCAGTCCATCCTCATATCCGCTTCCAAAAACTTAGCGCTAAACAGGGTCTCAGACGAGCGCATCGTGCGCTTCTCTTTCTTTGGGTCGAGCTGGCGTCTTCATGAAGTCGGCTCAGCCAGCTCTACCCTGCTGTGTGCTGGTCCTCGCTGGCCAAGGATCCTTCAGGAAAGACGGGAGCCCAGCGGCCTCGGCGCTCAGCCCCCTTTCCTCCCTTCCTGGATCGGTGAAGTCTTCCTCATCCCAATCTCGAGCTCAATCATGACTTCCGGAGGAAGCCTCCCGGACCTCCCACACTCGGCCAAGTCTGTCTCGTGGCGCCGTGAGCGCTCCGAGGCCCCCGCCGAGGCTGCAGGGCTTTCTGTATTCCTGCGGTTCTCAGCCCTGCGAGAGCAGGACCGCATCGGCCTGGCTCACCCGGACAAGCCCGGAGCCAGCGCGGCGCTGGGCAGAGAGGGCGCTCGGCGCTCACTTGTCGACTAAATGAACGAACACGTGAATGAACGAGTGCGTGAGCGAGTGAGATCGGGCCTGCACACTCCCTAGGCTGTGCGTGCTGGAGTTAACTCATCCCTGCTCCTCCCTCCTCTGACTTCCTGACTCCTCGCTGCAATCGGCCATGACAGAAATATTTACACCACAGAAATTGGCAAATTACAAATCGGGATACTACTGTTATTATATATATACATAATATATATATGTATATAAAAATATATATTTTTGTGGTACTAGGGATTGAACCCAGGGGCATTCTAATTCTGAACCATACCTCCAGCCCTATTTTATTTTTTATTTTGAAACAAGGTCTTGTTAAATTGCCTCACTAAGTTGCTGAGGCTGGCCAGGAACTTGAGATCCTACAGTCTCAGATCCCCACATATTAGGATCACAGGCATGTGCTACCACATCTAGCTACTGTTACTAAGAGAGCTAGAGCTGGGCGAGGTGGAACACACATGTAATCCCAGTACTTGGGAGGCTGAGACAGGAGGATCTCGGGTGGCCAACCTCAGCAACTGAGCGAGGCCCTCCACAACTTAGTGAGAACCTGTTTAAAAAACAAATAAAAATAAAATGGGGCAGGGAGTGTAGCTCGGAGGGAGAATGCCCTTGGTTTCAATCCCCAGCAAAACACACACCCCCCCCCACACCCCCCCCACCAAGTCACCACCATACTGTGGCCTCCAGGACAAGCACTTAGGAAACTGAGTCAAGGAAACTGGCCTGGAAAAGGGGGAAGATGGAGCAGTCCTGTCATAGAGGTTGGAGGCTCAGCCTCTGCGTCGCCTCCTTTCCCGGGGCTCCCCAGGCTGTGGGCACATCCCCCTCCCCCCGCCTCCCGTGGCAGGCACTCACTCGGCCAGCTTCTTGAAGCCGATGGCGCGTCGCTTTGTGGGGGTCCCGTTGGAGCCTTTCCAGACGTGGGTGTTCCAAGGATCGGGCTGGGGAGAGGAGAGAGGACTGCGATCAGGCCAGAAGGGAGTTCAGCAGAAGCAGCTCAGGAATCCCTGTGCCAGCGGCTGCCAATCTGCGGCCTGGAAGGCAGGGACTCAGCAGCGGCCACCACGGGGGTCCCTATCGAGTGGCTGGTGCCGCCTTCTTGAATGGTCCTGCCAGCCCGCCCTTCTCACTCAGCCCTTGGTCTGTCTCAAACCTTCCTTGTGACCCCTGAGGAGGGTTTGTTCCCTCTCTGGTGGTCTTTCAGCTTGGGAGCCAGGTGGGAGCCACATGTGACCACTGGGCATTTGCACGTCCAGCGTGCTGGCCTGAACGGAGATGCGCCCCAAGCGTAACCCACACGGCGGATGTGAGGCGTGGTGTGAAAGGCGGCAGGGAGGGGCACCTGGTATTCGAAGCACGGGGTGAGCCGGTAGTTGAGCATCTCCTGGTGGAAGACGGGGGTGATGCTGCCAGACATGGGGGGCACGATCCACACCCAGTCGGCTGGGCAGCCCCCCCGGCAGCGGTACTCATTCTCCATGTGCTTAATGAAGGACTCGGTGGCAGAGTGATGGTCGACGATGGTCACTTTGTCACTCTGTGGGAAGAGAGGGGGTGAGGAGACAGGGGTTAGAGGAGACGGGTACTCAGGACTTCCTCACGCCCAACAGAGCAGCATCTACCAAAGCGGGCCCTGGAGATGACAACTTAAAAAAAAATATATCGTATCCGTGCACTGCAGTTTTACATCACAGTGAAGTCCAGCATGATAGAAACAGACCTGCACGTGGCTCTTTGTGTGTGGCCCTCCGCGTCCCCCCCCGACAAATAAGATTGGTAGGAATCCCGTTGCATATTGCTATAGTATTATTTGAACGGTTTCCTTCTTTAGTCCTTCCTCTTCTCTCCCTAACTCCCTCCTCTAATCCTCTTCACCACTCTACAGATTTCTCTGTATCACCATCATCACCACCATCACCACCATCACCACCACCACCACCACCA
>PVLC010027326.1:0-21973 GCA_004027655.1 Graphiurus murinus
TTTTTTTTTTTTTTTTTTTTTTTTTTTTTTTTTTTTTTTTTTTTTTTTTTTTTTTTTTTTGCAGTACTGGGGATTGAACTCAGGGGCATTCTACCTCCGAGCTATACCCCCAGCCCTATTTTTTATTCTTTATTTTGAAACCGAGTCTCACTAAGTTGCAGAGTGCCTCACTAGGTAGCTGAGGCTGGCCGCGAACCCGTATCCTCCGGTCTCAGCCTCCCGAATGCTGGGATTACAAGCGTGCGCCACCACGCCCGGCTTTAAAGATGACTTTTTCTAAAGCTGTAATGGTTTGCATTTATAATGTCTTCTGGGATCTCAAGAAGAGTAAGCAGCCATGCTGGAAGTGGGACTTGGTGAGGAGAGATCCCTGGGGGTATGGCCTTGAGGATTATATATGGTCCCTCCTCTCTCTTGCTTCCAGTCTCCATGATATGAAAGCATCTCTGCTTCTCTCTCTCTCTCTCTCTCTGCTTCCTGCTGCCATGCCCTGAGCTCTGAGAACCTGGTCTGTCATGGACTGAATCCTGAAATCTCCAAAACTGTGAGCAAATAAATCTTCCTTCCTCTAAATTGTATGGTGGGTTGTTTTGGACTACAGCTGTGAGAATGTTAACTGAAGCAAAAGCCCATTTTATTTATTTTTACTTTTTTTTTTTGGTACTGGAGCTTGAACCCAGGTGCATGCTGTCCCCGAGCTACAGCCCTAGTCCTTTTGATTTTTTTATTTTGAAATAGGGTCTAGCTAAGTTAGTACACTGCCCTTGAATCTGCAATATCCCTGTCTCAGCCTTCTATGTATGGAGAATCTAGGAGTGCACCACTTCACTAGGGGTGAGAATCTGCTTCTAAACAACAAATAAAGCCAGGTGTAGTCACATGTGTCTCTAATCCCAGTACTTAAGAGGTGAGACTGGAGGATTGAAGGTTCCAGACCAGCCTTAGCTACTTAGCGAGACCCTTAGTAACCTAGCAAGACCTTGTTTCAAAATAGAAATTCTTTAAAAAGGGCTGGGGGTAGTTGGATGTGGCACACACTTGTAATCCTAGTACTTGGGAGACTGAGACTGGAAGATCACAAATTCAAGGACAGTCTCACGCAAGTAATGAGATTATCATTAACCTAGTGAGACCATATTTCAAAATAAAAATAAAATAGGGGGAGGTGTAACTCAGAGGTAGAAGGTCTCTGGGTTCAATCCCCAGTACCACACACACACAAAAGGCTGGAAGTATATCTGAGAGGCAAAATGCCACGAGGTTCAATCCCTAGTACCCCCCGCCCAAAAAAAGAAAAGAAATTTCTGGATTTCAAAAACTGACATTCTCTTTGGAACACTTCTTCTTAGCTTTTCCCCTTGACTATATTTTTATCAAGCCATAGCACTGGTTTGTGTTGATAAAGGCACCCAAAGACATGTGAGACCTATGGAGAAGAAACCGGAACTTCAGTCCAAAGACCATTATTTCACAAAGTGATAGAGAAGTGAAAGTAGTGCCTGAGAGTTCTCACATCTCCATATTTCCTCCCATTGTGGAGAGGCTTCTAGGGCAGAAACATTTCATCTCTTTCTCCAAAAGGCCACATCTTCCTTGAGGTCCTATCCCTCTTTAAGTAAAACTCAAACCAATGCATTTTTAGATTGTAGACCCATGAGTTACCTTGTGGGGGGGGGGGAGGGTACTGGGGATTGAACCCAAGGGCATTCTACCTCTGAGCTACACCCCGAGTCCTTTTTTATTTTGATATAGGGTCTCACTAAGCTTCTGAGGCTGGCCTCGAATATGCGATCCTCTTGTCTCAGCCTCCCAAGTACTGGGATTACAGGCATTTGCCACCACACCTAGCATGTGAGCTAGCTTTGTGTAAGCAACTTGTTTTCTATTTACAGTTCCCCCATTTATAACAGAAAAGCAACTCCTATTCTTTGTAATGCTTTTCCTTAACTCCAAGGGATGAGAAGATGTTAAGGCTAATAAAAAAAAAAAAAAAAAAACCAAAAAGACACTTTTCGAGCCAGGCATGGTGGCACACGCCTGTAATCCTAGTACTTGGGAGGCTGAGACAGGAGGATCGCAGGTTCAAGGACAGCCTCAGCAAGTAGTGAGAAGCATCAACCTAGAGAGAACCTGTTTCCAAATAAGAAATAAAATAGGACTAGAGGTGTAGCTCGAAGATAGAATGCCTCTGGGTTCAATCCCCAGTACCACAAAAAAAAAATTCAATATAAGTTTTTTTAGGTACTGGTGATTGAACCGAAGGGCATTCTACCTCTGAGCTATAGCCTATATTAGTTTCTATTTGGAAACAGGGTCTCGCTAAATTGCTGAGACTGACCTTGAACCTGTAATCCTCCTATCACAACCACCTATGTTCTACCTCTTTTTTCAGTGCTGGAGATGAAAACCAGGGCCTCATGCATGCTAGGCAAGTGCTCTGCCACTCAACTACATTCTCAGCCCAGATTCTACCTCTTGATGGAAGAAGTCTAGAACTGTGGATGTTCCAACAACTGCCATTTATAGATGTTAGGAAAGAGGAACTTAGAGGAGACTGAAGAGTGAAGTGCTGAGAGTTGGGGCTGGGGAACAGGGAGAGAGAAATATCTCCAAGGTCCCTTTAAGGCCTCTACTTGTATGATTATATGACTCAATATATAAATTTGTGAGGGGCCGGGGGTGTAGCTTAATGATAGAGCACATGCTTAGCATGTGTGAGGCCCTGGTTTCAATCTCTGGCACTAAAATTGAAAACTGCTTGGCAAAATTTTATTAAAATTTATTTTTTAAACAATGTCTATGAAAGCAAGGCATGCTTGTAATGTCAGTTCTTGGGAGGCTGAGACAAGAGGATCCTAGGTTCAAGGACAGCCTCAGCAACTAGCAAGGCTCTCAACAACTTATTGAGAACCTGTTGCAAAAATTGAAAAAATAAGCTGGACACATGGTAGTCCACGCTTGTAATCCTAGTACTTGGGAGGCTGAGACAGGAGGATCACAGGTTCGGGGACATCTTCAGCAATTAGTGACACTCTCATCAACCTAGCAGGACCCTGTTTCAAAATAAAAATAAAATAGGGCTGGAGGTGTAGCTCAGAGGTAGAATTCTCCTGGGTTGCTGGGCATAGTGGCATACACAGTACTTGAGAGGCTGAGACAGGAGTATCACAGGTTTGCAGCCAGCCTCAGATACCTAGCTTAGTGAGCCCTGTTTCAAAATAAAGAATTAAAAATAAGGCTGGGGGTGTACCTCAGAGGTAGAATGGCCATGGGTTCAATGCCCAGTACTGCAAAAAAAAAAAAAAAGCTGGACATGGTGGCATATGCTTGTAATCCCAGTACTTAGAAGGCTGAGACAGGAGGACCGTAGGTTCAAAGCCAGCCTTGGCAACATAGGGAGGCTTTCAGAAACCTAATGAGACCCCATTTCCAAATAAAGAAATAAAATCAGTCTGGAGGTGAAGCTTGGAGGTAGAATGCCTCTAGGTTCAATCCCCAGTACCAAAAAACAAAAACAAAAACAAAAAAACAACAACAAAAACCCCTCCAATTCTCCTGTGTTTAATCCTCACCACCAATAAATAAAAGGGCTGGCAGTGTAGCTTAGTTCAATTCCTAGTGCAACACATACACAAAAATGTATTTGTGTGTGTGTGTGTGTGTGTGTGTGTGTGCGCGCGCACGCATGCATGTGTTGCTGGGGATTGAACCCAGAAACATTCTACCTCCAAGCTACACCCCTAGCCTTATTTGTAATTTTTTTAACTGGGAAACAGAGTCTTAATAAGTTGTGGAGGGCCTCACTAAATTGCTGAGACTGGCTTTGAATCTACAGTCCTCCTGTCTGAGCCTCCCAAGTACTGGGATTACAGGCATGCGCCACAACACCCAGTTCTTTCTATACCTTTTTAACATTAAGATCTAAACTTGATGACTATTGGATTCAAGCTAGAAAATATTTATTGAACATTTATTATGAGCCAGGTATTGGGCATTTATTGCATAAAAACTACTAGGTTCCATTGTTAACTCCAGAGGATTTGTAGTTGAGTGACTTTTATATATCTCTAGCAAAAAAAAAAAAAAAAATGACTGTGGTACGGCAGACAGGAAATCAGTATTTAATAGTGACAGTGCCTTCTTCCTGTTTTACCATCAGAGAAAAAGTCAGAATTTCAGGGTGTGTTCTCCAGGCAAGTTTCACTTCTCCACTGTGATTCCCATAAACCACTTTCTAGTTGCATTCCAAGGTAATCCATTTGAATCCCTCCTTGTAGCTATTTGCCTTTTTATAACTCATCAGGAAATGGTACTGTATTTACAAAGCTTTTATCCTAAGTACAAGGTGATCAAATCAAGAAAAACTAGTTCTTGTGAATCCTCTGCCCTGGGTCCCTCTGAACACTTGAGCTAAGGGCTCAGACACAGAATTCATTCATCCAAATCAATTTTATAAAATGCCTCTCATGAGCCGGGCGTGGTGGTGCTGCAACTTAGTGAGACCCTGTTTCAAAATAAAGAATAAAAAATAGGACTGGGGGTGTAGCTTGGAGATAGAATGCCCTGGGTTCAATCCCCAGTACTAAAAAAAAAAAAAAAAAAAACGCCTCCCGTGAAACTTGAGAAGAGTCCCTCCACACAAGAATAGTACCTTGTGGAACAATGAACTATTCTGTTTATTTAAGTTTAAGGTCATTTCTCCAACAAAATTTCACATTAAAAAGTAATAGCTAGCCCGGCAGGATGGTGCATGCTTGTAATCCCAGCATTTGGGAGGCTGAGACCAGAAGATCTGGGTTCGCGGCCAGCTTCAGCTACTTAGTGAGGCCCTCTGCAACTTAGGGAGACCCTGTTTCAAAGATAAAGAATAAAAAATAGGGCTGGGGGTACAGCTTGAAGGTAGAATACCCCTGAGTTCAATCCCCAGTATCGCAAAAAAAAAAAAAAAAAAAAAAAAAAAAGTAATGGTCCAGGGAAAGTTTTGTTTTTGGTACTGGGGATCAAACTCAGGGGCATTCTACCTGTGAGCTACACCCCCCAGCCCTATTTTTATTTCGAAACATGTATTCGCAAAGTTGCTGAGACTGGCCTCAAACCTCAGATCCTTAGATCCTCCTGTGGCAGCCTCCCAAGTATTGGGATTACAGACATGTGCTACCACACCCAGCTCGAGGGAAAGTTTTAAGGCATACACAGTTATAAAACCTGTCCTGTTGGGTTAAAATGTTAGCCATATACACAGTACACCAAATTTCTGTAGGCTGAATTTAGTTGAGTAATGCCTTAACAACTAGGCCCTTCACTTGCTATGCATTAAAATTAAACAGATTGAGCAGTTAAATAATTTTCCAAGATCAACAAGGACCAAGATTGATTGATTTTAATAGTGGAAGTTGAACCCAGACCCATCCTACCTCTGAGCTATATCCCTAGCCCTATTTTATTTTATTTTTTACTTTGAAAGAGTCTTGTTAAGTTGCTGAAGAACCCTGCTAAATTGCTGAGGCTGGCCTCGAACCTGAGATCCTCCTGTCTCAACCTCTCAAGTACTGAGATTACAGCCACCACCCCTGGCCAAGACCAGAATTTAAATCCAAATTTTCCTGAATCTAAGATTGTTGTTTTACATCTGTACCAAGTCATTTTACTTCTATTGAACCATTTGAAGTTTTTTTGTTTTTGTTTTTGTTTTTTTGTGGGTTTTTTTTTTTGTTTTTTCCAGTACTGGGGATTGAACCCAGGGGCATTCTACCTCTGAGCTATACCCCCAGCCCTATTTTTATTCTTTATTTTGAAACAGGGTCTAAGTTGCAGAGGGCCTCACTAAGTAGTTGAGGCTGACTACAAACCCAGATCCTCTGGTCTCAGCCTCCCAAGGACGAGGATTACAAGCATACACCACCATGCCTGGCTCCATTTGGAATTTAATAACTACTGAGCGGTATTTGGATAGGCCTGTAATCCCAGCTACCGGGGAGGCAAGTTTGAAGTCAGCCCAGGTAATTTAGTGAGACCCTGTCTCAAAAAAAAAAAAAAAGGAGCTGGGTGTGGTGGCGCACATTTGTAATCCCAGCATTTGGGAGGCTGAGACCAGAGGATCCGGGTTCAAGGCCAGCCTCAGCTACTTAGTGAGGCCCTCCACAACTTAGTGAGACCCTGTTTCAAAATAAAGAATAAAAAATAGGGCTGGGGCTGTAGCTCAGAGGTAGAACGCCCCTGAGCTCAATCCCCAGTACCACAAAAAAAAAAAAAAAAGGTCAGGAGATGTAGCTTAGTGGTAGAGTGCTTGCCTAGGATGCATGAAGCCCTGGGTTTGGTCCCCAACACTGCCCTATTAATGGTAATACAACAACTAAGATATACTGAGCACTTATACACTGTAAAGTATTCTCAGAACTTCCAACACATTAGCTCATTTAACCCTCTGAACAGCTGGGTACCCATATTATTTATTTAGGTTGTGGTACTGGGTATGGAACCCAGAGGCATTCTACTTCAAGCTATACCCCAGCCCTATTTTATTTATTTGGAAACAGGATCTTGCTAGGTTGCCGACAGCCTCACTAAGTTGCTAAAGCTATCCTCAAACCTGCAATCCTCCTGTCTCAGCCTCCCAAGTACTGGGATTACAGACGTGCATCACCATGCCCAGTTTATTCCTATTTTAGACACAAGGAAATGGAGACTCAGAGAGGTTATATAGATTTCTCAAGGATAAAATAATAACTAATAACTTAGTCATATAGCTAATAACTATGGAGCTAATATTTTAACCCAAGAGGACTGGTTTTATAACTATTTCACTGAAACATACGATAAGTAAAAACGATAATGAAAAATTCTAAATACGAAATATAATTGGCATACTTATAATTTGACTACAAGAACTAATTAAAGGCTTGAAACAAATACTTTGGCCTATTTGCATCAAAAATGTCGTGTGATCAAAAAAACTTTCGGGTTGTTTCATTTCCTCAAGGAAAGGCAAACCCACCCCACGTGTGGAAAAACCTTCTGAAATGTGTGGAAATTTAAGCAAGAAGTTAATTAACAGGAATCACTAAGAATAGAGTCATAAAGTGGGCCTGAGATGAGGATGTGGTGACCAACCCTGCAGCTGGAAAAATGATGTGGTCTGTGTCACAGTGAGCATATGCCAGACACTATCCAAGAGCACACCTGTGACTGGCCAGCACCAGGGTTTAGAACAATCACGGATATAACAGCAGAACCATTTCCTTTATCATTTACCGCCATAAGAATGTGTTGTCTTACTCAGCACTTGGGAGGCTAAGACCAGAGGATTGCAAGTTTGTGGCCAGCCTCAGCAACTTAGTCAGACTCTGTTTCAAAATAAAAAACAGAGGGCATGGTGATGCAGGCCTGTAATCCCAGTACTTGGGAGGCTGAGATAGGAGGATCGCAGGTTCGAGGACAGTCTTAGCAAGTAGTGAGACTCTTATCAACCTAGCAAGACCTTGTTTCAAAATCAGATAGGGCTGGGGGTGAAGCTCAGAGGTAGAATGTCCCTGAGTTCAATCCCCAGTATCACAACAACAACAACAACAACAACATAATAATAATAATAATAATAATAATAATAATAATAATAAATAAAAATAGGGCTGGGACGCCAGGCGTGGTGGTACACACTTGTAATCCCAGCATTTGGGAGGCTGAGACTGGAGGATCCGGGTTTGAGGCCAGCCTCAGCTGCTTAGTGAGGCCCTCTGCAACTTAGTGAGACCCTGTTTCAAAATAAAGAATAAAAAAATAGGCCTGGGAGCCGGGCGTGGTGGTGCACGCTTGTAATCCCAGCATTTGGCAGGCTGAGACTGGAGGATCTGGGTTCGCAGCCAGCCTCAGCTACCTAGTTAGGCACTCCGCAAATTAGTGAGACCCTGTTTCAAAAAATAAAGAATAAAAAATAGGACTGAGGATATAGCTTGGAGGTCGAATGCTCCTGAGTTCAATCCCCAGTACCCCCCCCCCAAAATAGGCCTGGGGCTGTAGCTTGGAGGTAGAATGCCCCCAGGTTCCATCCCCAGTACCACACACACAAAAAAATAGGCTGGGGGTGCAGCCCAGAAGTAGAATACCCCTTGGTTCCCTGCCAAGTACCAATAAATTAAATAAATAAATATTATATCCAGATATGAAAGTATCACTACCAACCTGTCTAGCGTGTATAGAAAGGGGGGCAGGGAGAGCTGGATGGGGTAGGAGGGAACCACACCAAGAGATGTGGTGTGCATCTATAAATGTACCACTTTGACTCTCACTACAATATATAATCATACTGTACCAATAAAATTCTAAATAAAATAAAACAAAGCTGGTCAAGGTGGCACACACTTGTAATCCCTACACTTGGGGGGCCAAGACAGAAGGATTGCAGGTTTGCAGCCAGTCTCAGCAACTTGGCAAGATCCTCCACACCTTAGTTAGACCCTGTTTCAAAATAACAAAACAAAATAGGGCTGGGAGTGTACCTCAGAGGTAGAATGCCCCTGGGGTCAATCTCCAGTATCATTCAATAAATAAATAAATAATAAAATAAAGGGCTAGGGTATAGCTCACTGGTAGATCGCTTGCCTAGCATTCCTAAGGCCTTGGGTTCAAACCCCAGCACCAAAGGGGGGGCATAAAAACCAATAGAGGGCATATGCTTATGATTCCCCTGTTAGAAAAGAGAATCACAAGCCAGGCGTGGTGGCGCACGCTTGTAATCCCAGCATTTGGGAGGCTGAGACTGGAGGATCCAGGTTCGCAGCCAGCCTCAGCTGCTTAGTGAGGCCCTCCGCAACTTAGCAAGACCCCATTTCAAAATAAAGAATAAAAAATAGGGCTTGGGTTGTAGCTTGGAGGTAGAATGCCCCCAGGTTCCATCCATACCAGAACTTGAGAGGCTAAGACAGGAGGATCGCAGGTTCGAGGACAGCCTCAGCAGGTAGTGAGACTCTCATCAACCTAGCAAGACCCTGTTTCCAAATAAGAAATAAAATCGGGCTGGGGGTGTAGCTCGAAGGTAGAATGTCTCTGAGTTCAATTCCCAGTACAAATATATATATATGTATATATATATATTTATTTTATATATATTTATATATATAAATCTCTCTTTATATATATATATATATATATATATATATATATATATATATATATATACAGAGAGAGAGAGAGAGAGAGAGAGAAAGAGAGGTGGGGGCAGGGGGGCTGAGAGTGTAGCTTGGAGGTAGAATGCCCCTGAATTCAATCCCTAGTACCACAAATAAATAAATAAATAAAGCCACTGTCTCTTTTGTTGTTGTTGTTTAGGTGCTGGGGATGGAACCCAGGGGCTTTCTACCTCCAATCTATACTCCCAGCCCTTTCTTCATGTTTTTGTTTTGAAGTAGCATCAGGCTATGTGGATAAGAGTCTCCCTATGTTCCTGAGGCTGGCCTCAAACTCAGGTTTGATCCTCCTGCCTCAGCCTCTCAAGTGTTGGGGTGATGTGTGTATGCAACCATGCCCGGCCTCCAAAAATTATGATAAAATGAAATTACTGGAATATTGTCTCATTTACTTGACAAAAGTATAGAAATTCAAAGAACAAGAAGGCAAGGGAAAGTAGGAACAGGACTATTCACAGAATTGTACCATATATTTTCCCACACATATCTTCCTAATGGCTTCTCAATTTTTATTTTGTTTTGGTTTTTGGTGCTGGAGATTGAATCCAGGGGTAGTCTACCTCTGAGCTATACCATCAACCCTTTTAATTGTTTTGTTTTTGTCTTTTTGGTGGGGGGGTTGAATCCAGGGGCATTCTACTTCTGAGCTATACCCCCAGCCCTATTTATTTTTTATTTTGAAACAGAGTCTCAATAAGTTGTGGATGACCTCACTAAGTTGCTGAGTCTGGCTGCGAACCTGTGATCCCTCCGTCTCAGCCTCTCAAAGTACTGGGATTACAAACGTGAGCCACCATGCCTAGCCTAATTTTTTATTTTGAAACAGGGTCTCACTAAGTTGCTGAGGCTAGCCTCAAACCTGTGATCCTCCTATCTCAGCTGCCCAAGTACTGGAATTATAGCCATGCCCCACTATGCCCAGGCTTCTCAGATTAATGCGAAAATTTCTTCTGTTATTTATGTACTAAATATACTGAGTGCCTCCACGCTTGTAATCCCAGCATTTGGGAGGCTGAGACCGGAGGATCTGGGTTCAAGGCCAGCCTCAACTACTTAGTGAGGCACTCCACAACTTAGTGAGACCCTGTTTCAAAATAAAGAATAAAAAAAAATAGGGCTGGGGGCCATAGCTCGGAGGTAGAATGGCCCTGAGTTCAATCCCTAGTACCGCAAAAAATAATAATAATAAAAAATAAATAAATAAGCCGGGCGTGGTGGCACACGCTTGTAATCCCAGCATTCGGGAGGCTGAGACCGGAGGATCCGGGTTCGCGGCCAGCCTCAGCTGCCTAGTGAGGCACTCTGCAACTTAATGAGACTCGGTTTCAAAATAAAGAATAAAAAATAGGGCTGGGGGTATAACTCGGAGGTAGAATGCCCCTGAGTTCAACTCCCAGTACTGCAAAAAATAAAAATAAAATAAAAAATAAATAAATATACTGAGTGCCTCATTTTTTTTACTATAAATACACATACATAGGGCATAGCCTTATGTCTGTCCAGACATTGTCAAACCTCTGAGAGATATGAGATCTGAGAGGCCCTTCCTCAGAATATTCTCAGTCTAGGATCATGAAGGACAGTCCTTCCCAAGAGTAACTAGTATATAAATACTTTTGGCCCACTGCCCAGACTAGGTCACGTTCCAATTGCACGAACTCTGCTTCCTCCCCTTGAACAGACCATCAAAGTGCATTAGCTAATAAGTCAAGGATTTTAGCAGTCTCCTTTCTTAGTCTTCTGAAGTCATTTGTCAATTCTAGAAGTAGGGCAGCACTTGTCATTTTTATGTGCTGTTAGCTACTACACTGCCATTTACCTCCTGCATGCTGTATTGTCTTCCACATTATTCCTTATTTCACATCATAAATACTTTCCAGCTGGGTGTGGGAGCTCACACCTGCCATCTCAGTACTTGGGAAGCTGAGACAGGAGGATCACAGGTCTGAGGACAGCCTCAGCAAATATTGAGACTCTCATCAATTTAGTGAGAGCCTGTTTCTAAATAAAAATAAAATAGGAGCTGGGTGTGGTGGTACATGTTTGTAATCCCAGTACTTGGGAGGCTGAGACCGGAGGATCTGGGTTCATGGCCAGCCTCAGCTGCTTAGTGAGGCCCTCCGCAACTTAGTGAGATCTTGTTTCAAAATAAAGAATAAAAAATAGGGCTGGGGATGTAGCTTGGAGGTAGAATGCCCCCAGGTTCCATCCCCAGTACCGCAAAAAAAAAAAAAAAAAAAAAAAATAGGACTGAGGGTGTAGCTCAGAGGTAGATGCCCCTGAGTTCAATCCCCAGTACCAATAAATAAATTAAAAATAAAATAGGTCTGGGAGTGTAGCTCAGAGGTAGAATGCCACTGAGTTCAATCCCCATTATCACAAAAAAAGAAAATACTTTCCATGCCCAGTATATTGGCCCACGCCTGTAATCCCAGTACTTGGGAGGCTGAGTCCGGAGGATCACAGGTTTGAGGCTAGCCTCATCAACTTAGCAAAACTCTCAGCAACCTAGCAAGACCCTGTTTCCAAAAAATAAAATAGGGCTGGGATGTCGCTCAGAAGTAGAATGCCAGCTAGGCATGGTGGCACACGCCTATAATCCCAATACTTGGGAGGCTGAGACAGAGGATCACAGGTTCAAGGACAGTCTCAGCAAGTAGTGAAACTCTCATCAACCTAGCAAGACCCTATTTCAAAACATAAAAAAGGGCTGGGGTTGTAGCTCAGAGGTAGAGTGCCCCTGTATTCAAAACTAGTACAAAAAAAAAAAAAAAAAAAAAAGAAAACTTCAAGTAGAAATTGGTGAAAGAAGATTCCAGGAAGAGATTAGCATTTGTAAAATTAAGGAGATATGAAAGTGAATGCCCATTGAGGAACTAATCAATTGTTCACTGTAGAATTCTTCACTGTAGTTTGCACATAGGGACCTAGAGTTTGTGTGTGTGAGGGGGGCAGTTAAAGGAAACAAAAGAAGAGTCAGGAACACAAGGAAGAGACACATTCCAGAAAGGACCTAGCATCCCTGTGACCCTAGGTAGACCTGTGACCAAACCTTCACCTGACCTGATGTTTAGGCTCATAGGATCACTGACAAGTGAGGGCAGGAGGCCTCAATTTGTATAATAATACCTTCAGGCCACGAAGAGGGCAGCCTGATGTCTGTCCCAGATATGGGTGCCCATTCCCTGGACTCAGGACTTCCCCCTAGAAATACAGCCTGCAGGCAGAAGCTGAAGAGCTTATTTTAAAGTAAATGCTGACATGAAGCACAAGCAGTCCTGGCTCTATTGATGCTCAAGAGATAAAGAACATGAGGCGGAATGATTGCAGGTTCAGAGGCCAGACTCAGCAACTTAGCTAGACCCTGTTTCAAAATACAAAGGGTATTGAAAGTATATCTGAAAGCGTAACCCAGAGCCAGGCATGGTGGCACATGCTTGTAATCCCAGCATTTGGGAGCTGAGACCGGAGGATCTGAGTTCCAGGCCAGCCTCAGCTACCTAGTGAGGCACTCTGAAATTTAGTGAGACCCTGTTTCAAAATAAAGAATAAACCAGGCATGGTGGTGCATGCTTGTAATCCCAGCATTTGGGAGGCTGAGACTGGAGAATCCAGGTTCATGGCCAGCCTCAGTTACCTAGTGAGGCACTCCGCAACTTAGTGAGACTCTGTCTCAAAATAAAGAATAAAAAATAGGGCTGGGGGTGTAGCTCGGAGGTAGAATGCCCCTGGGTTCAATCCCCAGTACCGGAAGGAAGGAAGGAAGGAAGGAAGGAAGGAAGGAAGGAAGGAAGGAAGGAAGGAAGGAAGGAAGGAAGGAAGGAAGGAAAGAAGGAAAGAAGGAATAAAAAATAGAACTGGGGGTATAGCTTGGAGGTAGAATGCCCCCGAGTTTAATCCCCAGTACCGAAAAAAAAAAAGTGTAACTCAGAAGCAGAATGCCCCTGGGTTCAACCTCCAGTACCACCAAAAACCAAAAAGTTGAAGTCCAAGGGGAGAGAGACAGTCAGTACTAACTACTAGATATGAACTTGAAGCTGTATGAGAACATCCAGCCCTAGTCAACCAACTAGAAGAATAGAGCTACATGCATGACCCCACACTCTTATATCTGTGATTGCCTTCCTTCTGCTTGTTTTGGTTTATGTTTCTCTTTCTTGTCTAATTTCTTTCTTTTTATTTCTGTTTTTTCTCTTATTTTGATACTAGAGATTTAACCCAGTAGCATTCTACCTCTGAGCTATACCCCTAGCCCTTTTTCATTCTTTATTTCAAAACAGGGTTTTTCTATGTTGCTGAGGCTGGCCTCAAACCTACGATCTTCTTGTCTCAGCCTCCAAGTACAAGGATTATAGGTGTGCATCACTATGCCCAACTTGTCTTTGTTGTTTTTGTTTGTTTTATTTTATTTTTGGTGGTGTTGATTGAATCCAGGGACATTCTGCCCCCAAGCTACACCCCCAGCCCTATTTTTATAAATTTCTTATATTTATTGTGGTACAGGGGATTGAACTCAGGGGCATTCTCCCTCTGAGCTATACACATAGATGTTTTTATGTTTTGTTTTGCTTTGCTTTGCTTTGTGATACTGGAGATTGACCCTAAGGGCATTTTACATCTGAACTATACCTCCCATTCCTATTTTGTTTTTCTTTTGAAACAGGGCCTTGCTAGGTTGATGAGATTCTCACTACTTGATGAGGCTATCTTCAAATCTGTGATCCCCCTGTCTCAGCCTCCCAAGTACTTAAATTACAGTTATGTGCCATAAGATGGTTTCCATTCTGTCTATCCAAGAACATGGGAGGTCTTTCTATATTCTTAGGTCTTCTTCAATTCTTTTATTCAGCATTCTATAATTTTCATTGTGGAGATCTTTTACCTCATTGGTTAGATTTATTCCTAAGGTCCTAAGGTGTTTTTTTTTTAATTTTATTTATTTATTTATTTATTTATTTATTTATTTATTTATTTATTTATTTATTTATGCTACTGTTAATTGAATTGCTTTCCAGATTTTCTTTTGTTACTGGGGATTAAGCCTAGGGGCATTCTACCCCCAAGCTACACTCCCAACCCTATTTTTTTATTTGGAAACAGGGTCTTGCTAAGTTACTGAGCGCCTCACTAAATTGGTGAGGCTGTCCCTGAATCTGCAATCCTTCTGTTTCAGCCTCCCAAGTACTGGGATTACAGGCCTGTGACACCTTGCCCAGCTCAGATTTCTTTTTCAATGGATTATTGATTAATGCATAGAAAAATGATTGGTGTGTGTGTGTGTGTGTGTGTGTGTGTGTGTATGTGTGTGTGTGTTACTGGAGATTCAACCCACAGGCATTCTATCTCTGAGCTACACCCCCAGCCATTTTTATTTTTAAGTTTGAAACAGTGTCTAACTAAGTTGCTGAGGCTAACCTCAAACCTGGAATCCTCCTGTTTCAGCTTCCCAAGTACTGGGGTTATAGGTGTGAGTCACCATGCCCAGCTAGAACAATTGATTTTTATAAGTTGATATTGTATTTGGCTACTTTGCTGATTTTTTTTATCAGTTCTAAAAGTCTTCTGGTTGAGGTTTTTGGGTCTTCTAAGTATAGGATCATGTCATCTGCAAACAAAAATAATTTCACTTCTTCTTTCTCTATTCGTCCCTTTGATTTCCTTCTCTTGCTTTATTTCTCTGGCTAGAGTTTCAAGAATCATATTGAATAGGAGTGGTGACAGTTCAGGCTAAAGTTGAAAGGATGGAAAAAGATACTTCATTCTAAATTTCTCTTTGAGTAGAAAGGTTTAGCTGTTCCATAATACTAATTTTGAAACAATGGAAAGTCTATTGAAGGAAAATATATGTCCAAAGATCTCAGAACTATTGCTTCTTGGCCTTTTGGCTAAGATCAAGTGTAGGAGATCTCAGACTTACATAGCCCACTGACATGTGTATTAATCAATGTACTTTGGTAGGTGACATTCTGTTCTATTCAAAGGAGAATGACATTTAAGATTTTTAGAAAATCATGACTGTAGCCTACAATTGGATCTATGCCTAATAAAACAGTCAAGTGTGACTGAAGCAAGCCTCTTTTGTGATTTGTTGGTTATTCAGAGGAAACCAAATCTATACTGTGAAAAGTGAATTATTTTTTTTAATTTTTTATTGTAGTAATTCGAAAAAAAAAAAAGAAACCACTAAAAACTCATTTGCTTATCCCAAACAGTATGCATAACAGTATGCATACAAATTATTTGTACAAAATCAGGATGTGAATTTGTGGATGAAAATATGCTATATTTCAAAAATAAAAAAGTAAAATTAAAAAAAAAAGAAAAGTGAATTATTACAGATGAAAAGAGGTGTGTCTAGAGGAAATCCTCATGGAAGTGTTTTGTTCCTGCTAGTTATAAGCCTTCAAACAAATCCTGAGACACTGTATCACAATCTCTCTCAAACATCATTATGAGCAGGCAGTGGCGGCCCATGCCTATAATCCTAGTAGTTGGGAGGCTGAGACAGGAGGATCACAGGTTCCAGGTCAGCCTCAGCAACTTGGTGAGACCCTGTTCTATTTATTTATTTATTTTTTGTTGCAATACTGGAGGTTGAACTCAGGGGCATTCTATCTCCGAGCTACACCCCCAGCCCTATTTTTTATTCTTTATTTTGAAACAGGGTCTCCCTAAGTTGCGGAGGACCTCACTAGGTAGCTGAGGCTGGCCGCGAACCCGGATGCTCCGGTCTTAGCCTCCCAAGTACTGGGATTACAAGTGTGCACCACCATGCCCGGCTTAATTTTTTTATTTTGAAACAGTATCTAACTAAGTTGCAGAATGCCTCATTAGGTAGCTGAGGCTGGCCGCTATCCTAATTCTCCGGTCTCAGCCTCCCAAATGCTGGGATTACAATCGTGCGCCACCACGGTCAACTGAGGTCCTGTTTTGTTTGTTTATTTATTTATTTATTTATTTATTTATTTATTTATTTATTTATTTATTTATTTATTTATTTATTTAGCGGTACTGGGGATGGAACCTGGGGGCATTCTACCTCTGAGCTACAGCCCCAGCTTTATTTTTTTATCCTTTATTTTGAAACAGGGTCTCACTAAGTTGCAGAGGGCCTCACTCAGCAACTGAGGCTGGCCGTGAACCTGGATCCTCCAATCTCAGCCTCCCAAATGCTGGGATTACAAGCGTGCACCACCACACCCGATAGAGATCCTGTTTGTTTGTTTGTTTGTTTGTTTGTTTGTTTGTTTTGCGGTACTGGGGATTGAACTCCGGGGCATTCTACCTCTGAGCTATACCCCAGCCCTATTTTTTATTCTTTATTTTGAAACAGGGTCCCACTAAGTTGCAGAGGGCCTCACTAGGTAACTGAGGCTGGCCGAGAACCCAGATCCTCCAGTCTCAGCCTCCCAAATGCTGGGACTACCAGCATGAGTCACCACGCCCGGCTGAGATCCTGTTTTAAAATAAGTAATAAAATCGGGGTCAAGGTATAGTTTGGGGATAGAATGCCCCTGGGTTCAATCTCCAGTACCAAATAAAATAAAATTGGGCTGGGAGTATAGTTCAGAGGTAGAACATCTCTGGACTCAATCCCCAATACCACACACATACACACAAAAACCCACACCATTATGCAAATTAGCAAGTAAATTATTGAAAAGTGAAACTAAACTGGGCATAGTGGTGCATACTTGTAATCCCAGTACTTGGGAGGCTGAGACAAGAAGATCACAGTTCGAAGCCAGCCTCAGCTACTTTGTGAGGCCCTCTGCAATACAGTGAGACCCTGTTCCAAAATAAAAATAAAAAATTGGGCTGGGAGCTGGGAGTGGTGGCACATGCTTGTAATCCCAGCATTTGGGAGGCTGAAACTGGAGGATCCGGGTTTCCGGCCAGCCTCAGCTACCTAGTGAGGCATTCCACAACTTAGTGAGACCCTGTTTCAAAATAAAGAATAAAAAATAGGGCTGGGGATGTAGCTCAGCAGTAGAATCCCCCTGAGTTTAATCCCCAGTACCGAAAAAAAAAAATTGGGGCTGGGAGTGGAGCTCAGAGGTAGAATGCCCCTGGGTTAAATCCCTAGTACCACACACACAAAAGAAAGTAAAACTAAATTAAGATCCCTGGGAAAGGAAAATCATTACTCTAGAATGATGACTCCAAAGTTCAATTATGCTGACATAAATCCTTAGAGTTCTAGATTTGGGGCTACTCTATCTATCAATGCAGTATTAAATTGCTGACATGCTTTCCGCCTACAAGATGCTGTTTATAAACACCAGATGTTGCTGGAACCACCACTTCTGCTAAGATGGTTTCATTTTCTCTTGCAGTTCAATGAGAAATAAGAATTGCAATAGCAGCTGGGTGTGGTGGTACACGTCTGTAATCTCACCACTTGGAAGGCTAAGACAGGAGGACTGCAGGTTTGAGGCCAGCCTCAGCAACTTAGTGAGATCCTGTTTCAAAATGAAAAATAAAATAGGGCTGGGGTTTAACTTGAAGATAGAACACCCCTGGGTTCAATCCCTAGCCCCCCCACACACATACCTGGTGGTACATACCTATAATTTCAGTATTTGGGAGGCTGTGACAGGAGGATCACAGGTTTAAGACTATCCTCAGCAACTTAGTGAGGCTCTCAGCAACTTAGTGAAACCCTGTTTCAAAATAAACATAACCCCGTTTCAAAATAAACATTCAAAATAGCTCAGAGGAAGAATGCCCCTGAGTTCAAGTCCCAGTATCAAAAAAAAAAAAAAAAAAAAAAAAAAGCTGAAGTATTCCTGAATTTGAGGGATGACCAGTAGCAAGTTTGTTTATTTGTTTATTTACTTACTTACTTATTTTGGTACTGTGGATTGAACCCATTCAGCCTTCAAGCTCCTGCCCCAGCCCTTTTTTATTTTTTATTTGAAAACAGGGTCTCCCTAAATTGCTAGCGGTCTAATTAAATTGCTAAGGCTGGCCATGGACCTGCAATCCTCCTGTCTCAGCCAAGTACTGGGATTATAGCCATGTGCCACCACGCCCGGCCACATTCTGTTTTATGGAAACAAGTATTGCCAATTTCTAGAATTGCAAAATAAAACCAATTAAGATCTCCCAACTAGAGGCTGGAGGTGTAGCTCAGTGGTAGTGTTACCGGAATTAAAGATTCATGCTGTTCTCAGATCAACCCAAGACTCCGGAGACAGAAGTTGGTGAAAGGAACCAGGTTTACTCAGGGCCATTTTCTGTCTCAAATCTCTGGGGGAGGGGGGGCCCTCCAGGGCATAAAAGACTTTTATGGGAAACGAGGGGTACAGTGAGACAATGGGCAGGAAACCTATGCTCTGGACGGGGGTTTCCTCTTCAAAGCCAGGAATTTTCTCTTCTCCCTCTTCAGAATGTAGAAAGGCACCTCTCCACCTCCTGGGGCCAACATTTCCATTCTCTTTTCAGACAACCACATTACTTTTTTTGCTTTGTTTTTGTTTTTGTGGTAATGGGGATTGAACCCAAGGGCATTCTACCTCTGAGCTACCTATTTCATTTTTTATTTTGAAACAGGATCTTGCTAAACTGCAGAAGGCCTCATTAAGTTGCTGAGGCTGTTCTTTGACCTGCGATCTTCCTGTCTCAGCCTCCCAAGTACTGGGATTATAGGCATGGGACACCACAACTGGCCAAATGAAAAAAAATGAATCCTTCATTTGTTGACATTTTGGGGTGTGTGTGTGTGTGTGTGTGTGTGTGTGGTACTGGGGTTTGAACCCAGGGGCCTTCTGCCTCTGGGCTATACCCCCATCCTTATTTACTTACTTACTTATTTACTTATTTATTTTGTGGTACTGAGGATTGAATCCAGAGGCAATCTACCTCCAAGTTACACCCCAAGCCATATTTTATTGTTCATTTTGAAACAGGGTCTCTCTAAGTTGCTAAGGGCCTCACTAAGTTGCTGAGGCTGGCCTGGAACCTGTGATCGTCCTGTCTCAGTCTTCCAAGTACTAGGACTACAGGCATGCGCTACCACACCCGCCTTTTTTTTTTTTTTTTTTTTTTTTTAGAAACAGGGTCTCACTAAGTTGCTAAGAGCCTCACTAAGTTGCTGAGACTGGCTTTGAACCTGCAATCTTCCTGTTTCAGCTTCTAAAGTACTAGGATTACAGGTGTGCGCCACTACATCGGGCAAAATTTTGTTCTTTGGCACTAAAAACTCACCCTTTGTGACTTACTAGAAAAATCTAGGTTCAACAATTCCCAGGAAGTTGCTCACAGGTAGGTGTGTCTCACAAGAAGCCCTCTGCTGCCAAGTCAGGTAACATGGGTGCCAGATACAGCTATGCACTGTGGGAACAGGGTGCTGGGAAGCTGCCTACAGTGGAGAAGCCCAGAATCCTGCAGAAGCCTGCCTGAATAAGCACTCCAGAGCATGTAACAAAATCCTTTTTTCCTGCAATGTCTTTCCAGCACATTCTACTGACAAAGCTTCACATGGTACATCTGGAAAAGAAACACATTTAAAGGACTCAGATTGAGCCAGGCTTGGTGACGAACGCTTGTAATCCCAGTACTTGGGAGGCTGAGACTGGAGGATCCGGGTTTGTGGCCAGCTTCAGCTACTTAGTGAGGCCTTCTGCAACTTAGTGAGACACTGTTACAAAATAAAGAATTAAAAAATAGGACTGGGGGTATAGCTCGAAAGTAGAATGCCCCTGAGTTTAGTCCCCAGTACCTAAAAAAAAAAAAAAAAAGACTCAGATCCACTTTCCCATAGCAAGCAAAGAGTGAACATGGACGATTCAATAACTGACAAAGGAAGGGAAAGGGAAAGGGAAGAGGAGGCTGTGAGCAAAGTCTAGGGGGAAGCCCTTTGAAAGCCTGGGAAATGTCCCCACAGGACACCTCCCCTCCACACACAGGCTCTTATGTGTACAAAGTAGCTGAGTGTTGGTCCTCCTCAGACTTCCATCTATAAGGATTAGCTACAACCAGGCGTGATGGCACACTCCTGTAATCCCAGTACTTGGGAGGCCAAGATAGGAGGATTGCAGGTTTGAGGACAGCCTCGGCAATTTAGCAAAGACTTCAGCAACCTAGTGAGTACCTGTTTCAAAATAAAAAATAGCCAGGAATGGTGGTGCATGCCTGTAATTCTAGTACTTGAGAGGCTGAGACATGGGGATTGCAAGTTTACAGCTAGCCTCAGCAACTTAGTGAGGCCCTCAGCAACTTAGTAAGACCCTGTTTCCAAATAAAAAATAAAATAGAGCCAAGTGTTGTGGTGCACGCCTGTAATCCCAGTACTTGGGTGGCTGCAATAGGAGGATCACAGGTTCAAGGACAGCCTCAGCGAGTAGTGAAACTCTCATCAACCTAGCAAGACCCTGTTTAAAAAAAAAACTAAAATTGGGCTCAGGGTGTAGCTCAGAGTTAGAATGTCCCTTGGTTCAATCCCCAGTACAAAAAAAAAAAAAGCCAGCATAGTGGCTCTTCTCTCTCATCCAAGTACTTGGGTCTTTCTCATCCAAGTACTTGGGAAGCAGAGATCAGAGGATTGCAGGACCTTGGCCAGCCTCTGCAACTTAGTGAGACCCTGTTTCCAAATAAAAAACAAAATAGGGCTTAGGGTATAGATCAGAGGTAGAATGCCCCGGGTTCAATCCCTAGTATAAATAAATAAATTAAATAAATAAATAAAACAATAGGCCTGGGAGTGTAGCTGAGAGGTAGACCACCCCTGGATTCAATTCCCAGTACCAGAGAAAAGAAAGGAAGGAAAGAAGAAAGGGAGGGAAGGAGGGAGGGAGGGAGGGTAATATAAGAAACATTTATGACATTAATTTTTTTTTTGCACTAGGGATTGAACCCAGGGACATTGGAACTCTGAGCAAGACCCCTGTCTTGATTTTATTTTTATTTTGAAATAGGGTCTCACTAAGTTGCTGAAGGCCTCATTCAGTTGCTGAGGCTAGACTTGAACCTAAGATCCTACTGTCTTGGTGTGGGCACTTGAGGCCTGGCTGCAGAAGTTCAAGAACAAAGGACTCCAGGAATGGCGGGAAGGTAAAGAACAAAACACCTGTAACCATCCCCCTGCCTCTAGCCCCATAAATTTACCTGCTCTGGCCCAGTGTCAAGCCCACCAATCAGAGAAATACACGACTGCTTTGCTCTCTCACACATCCTAAACCCTGCAGAAAAAGCCCCTAGTCTGTAAGGAAGCAGCCTCCTGATCTTGTGGGCTCTCTCTCCCAGTCAGTACCCCCCACCCAAAGGTTTACCGCCAAATAAAGCCTGTTAGAGTCTGTCAAGCTGTGCTTTCTTTCTTTTTTTTTTTTTTTGCAGTACTGGGGATTGAACTCAGGGGCATTCTACCTCCGAGCTACACCCCCAGCCTTATTTTTTATTCTTTATTTTGAAACTGAGTCTCACTAAGTTGCAGAGTGCCTCACTAGGTAGCTGAGGCTGGCCGCGAACCCGGATCCTCCAGTCTCAGCCTCCCAAATGCTGGTATTACAAGCGTGCGCCACCACGCCCGGCTTTCAAGCTGTGCTCTCTATGTCCTCATATTTCCCAACACTCAGCCTCGCCTCGCAAGTACTGGGATTACAGGTATGTGCCTCTATACCCAGTTTATATTTTCTTTCCTTCCCTCCCTTCCTCCCTCCCTCCCTTCCTTCCTCCCTTCCTCCCTTCCTTCCTTCCTTCCTTCCTTCCTTCCTTCCTTCCTTCCTTCCTTCCTTCCTTCTTTTCTGTACGGGGGATTGAACCCAGGGGCATTCTACCTCTGAGCTATACCCCCA